>CALYDF020006897.1:0-12964 GCA_944474145.2 Dicrocoelium dendriticum | reverse complement strand
GTCAATTGCCGTCTTCAGGGGCTGCTTCATATAGGGGAAGATTTTCTTCGAGTAGGGCTTTGCGACAGTCATGAGCTGCTCTCCGAACTGTTGGCGCTTGCTCGTTTTTATGCTTTTGCGTACATTCCGCTACCTTTTGTACGCTTTGTAGTCGTTGTGAGAGTCGGAGAGGAGTGGTTTTTCACCGCCTTCGCCGCTGCCGAGCCACTATATCACACACAGGCAAATCTGGGGAACCTCCAATCCACCATGGACGTTTTAGAATGCGTTCCTACAAATCCGACCACAGATCGATCTTATTAACCACCGGGGCTCGTTTTTTATGAATGACTAGGTTCCGTGGATTATGTGCACAGATATGCCGCATCAGTTCCAGACAGCTGTTTTTGTATGGGCAGCGAAGGTCACTGCCAACGACTGGTTGTTGTTCGCTTTTCAAGGGTAGTAGTGAGTTTTGTAAGCTGACGTAATCGGGATATTCTGCTCATTCTTGCAATGCATCTTGGCTGTCACTTCGGCGATTTCTTCCAGATGACCGCGAATATTTACGGGCGACTTACGACTCTAACCTGCGGGACCAATAGAATTGAAGCTAAAGCCTATGATCTAGTCAACACCAGTCCGCGACTGAGCATAGGTAGGAAGGTTGAACACTGCGGATTGTATTTTTATAGGCAACAAACGAATAAACACGAATGAAGCAAGTGGGCCAGAGCATCAATGTCATAACTCACCGAGAGAAATAATGATAGGCAAGGGGTAGGCAAACATAGTCCTGGAGTATGAAGCGGATAGACAGGAACGAGTATTGTGCAAACGTTCCGTAACCAAGTCGTAACTAAGTACCCATAGAACTAGTATACATCGTCGGTCTGATTACAGTCAATGGGCTCTAAATACGTCGCGTGAGACTATAGAGGAATGGTTATATGCTAATTGCCCGTAAAATATAGGGTGGTGTAACATGCCTACGTGGACGGAGTACATGATTTGGAAAGCCTGAGAGGCTTAGGCTCCGATGGTCAGAGCAATCAGAGAAAGAGAGAGGTCAGACGATACTAAATTGGTGCGGCGCATATAAGCTAATTTATCATAGTGAGTGGGATTGATAGCATGAGACAGCAAGCAGCCACAGCTGAGTTCAGAGTGAAAATGCCTTTGCGAATAAAGGATGGTGAAGAGTAATATGTGGGTCTGAACCCCCTAAGACGCGTAACTCTCAATAATCGGAGTGTGGTCAAAAAATAGGAAACAGGCCATACGGGACTAAATAGTGCAAAGGATTGAAGTTGCCCTATTGAACTGGGGTTAAGAACTAGAGGGACCAGGTGTGTTGCTGGCTTTGAGGTGAAGCAATTGCGAATAAGTAAACAAATAAATTCTTTTATTCTAGGTAGTGCGACGACGCCCACTTATGAATCGTGGTAGCAACACAAACACGACGGATCGGTAATCGTACCAATATGCTACACTGACCATTTAAAATGGGATCTTTGGATGTATATGTATTTCTAGTAAGGTGTGCCCCATGCTGGGGCTGCTGTTGCATCCATAATGCTTCTTGACCGCTTGTAGTGACCATGACATTTTACCCCATTAAACATCACATTCAGACTTGTGCACATTTTGTTTTACTTTGCACCCATCCCAAGCCTATATATACTGGACTGCAATTTTGAACCGTGTTCGCTATCTTGTCCGCTCGTTGCCGGCTATTGCGTTCCTACGTGGTGTTACTCATTGCTTCACCACTCTCTCCCATTGTCCTCAAGCTATATTCACATAGCTATTATACATAGCTATTTTCTCAAGACAATCTTTATATCCCGCCGTCTTCTGTCTCACCGGGCTACGGTTTTCTTGTGTAGCATTCGTCAAGCCGCTACATACTTGGTGACCCCAATCGCATTCCGGTGAGTTCGTTCCATTTTTTTGTTTTTTTCCACGCAAGCCATGACGTCAGGTTCTATAAAGTGTGAAGATTCACAGTCGGTTCAAGCGGTATCTCTTGTAGTTCCACCATTTATTGAAAAAGATCCCGTTTTATGGTTCATGATTTTAGAATCTGAGTTTACTTCTAAGCATGTCACTAGCGATTCTGCAAAGTTTAATCACTTGCTCACACGCCTGCCAACTGATATTACTATAGCTCTACGTGATCTTATTATTACGTCTCTTTCTCCTGACCGTTATACTTTGCTCAAGAACGCTGTAATAAAGCGTGTTACTCCCTCCGAGAAGTCCCGCCTGGCTAAACTTTTTACCGGTCTACAGCTAGATTCTAGTAAGCCATCCGCGCTGTTGTTAGAGCTGCGTGGTCTTCTTCAAGGATCACATATGGATGAGTCGCTGCTTCGAGAGTTATGGCTTCAGCGTTTGCCTGAAAACCTACAAGCTATGCTATCGCTTGCGAAATCGCAGCCTTTGTCAGAAGTTGCAGATATTGCTGATGACATGATGGAGCGCTTCACCGGACCACCGTGTCCGTCACCTAATTCCCTTCGCTCACCTGACGTAGGTTTTACTGTTGACCCTTCGGTCCAAACCATCGACACCGCTACTCCACCTTCGACTGGTGAGCTCTTAGCAGAGATAGCCGCGCTACGGCAAGAAGTTCAAAACTTAAAGTTACATCGGCACCCACGGGATTCTCCATCTCGTTCCCCTAGCCCATCTCGAAGACGAACACGACTCCCAATTTGCCGTTATCACGCACGTTTTGGAAGTTTCGCTAGAAATTGTATAAAACCATGCTCATTTCCCGTAACGAGAAAAAGGACAGGCCGACACGTATTGGCGACGAACGCCGTCGGCCGAAGTCGTCCAAATCGCCTCTTCAAAATCGTTGATAGGAACACCGGGATCATGTTCCTGGTTGATACCGGGGCGGAAGTTAGCGTGATCCCACCGGTTCCAGGCGACGCGACTAAGCCACAGACAACCAACTTGCGTGCCGCTAACGGCACCGCTATCCGAGTTTTCGGTCAACGCTCCCTTACCATTGACCTCGGACTACGACGTCCCTTACGATGGATTTTCACCATCGCTGCTGTTCCGTTTGCTATATTGGGTATCGACTTCCTCCAACACTTCGATCTTCTCGTCGATGCGCGTCATCGCAAACTAGTTGACCAAAAGACCCAGCTTTTCACATGTGGAGTTCGCACACCTTGTGTTTCTGTCACTCCCATTTACATTCAGCCTGAAGCTGATAAGGAATTTTTAGATCTGTTCAGCCAGTTTCCGCAGCTCGTCCGCTCAGCTGACGCTACTCTTCCGGTCGCATCTAGCGTTACGCACCATATACGAACCCGTGGCCCACCGGTTTCTGCACGGCCACGACGTCTCGCCCCTGATAAGCTAAAAGCCGCTAAGGCGGAATTCGAGCACATGCTCGAACTTGGTATCATCCGTCCTTCCGAAAGTCAGTGGGCCTCACCTCTCCACATGGTGCCCAAGAAAGGCGGCGATTGGCGGCCCTGCGGAGACTACCGGGCGCTGAACAAGTGCACAGTTGCAGATAGATATCCTATACCGCACATCCAGGACCTCACAAGTAGTCTCGGTGGTAAGTCAGTGTTTAGTAAGATAGACCTGACGCGAGCATATCACCAGATTCCTGTAGAGGACTGCGATATCCCCAAAACTGCAGTTATAACACCCTTTGGTTTATTCGAGTTCCTTCGAATGCCTTTCGGGCTAAGGAACGCTGCTCAAACATTCCAGCGGTTCATCCATGATGTTACTTGTGGTCTGGACTTCGCATATCCTTACGTGGATGACATCCTGGTAGCCAGCGCCTCTAAGTCGCAACACTTAGAGCATCTGCGTATTCTATTCCAACGCCTATCTGATCGAGGCGTTACCTTGAACCCTAGCAAGTGCGAACTAGGAAAATCGTCGGTCGAGTTCCCAGGTCACCGCATCTCAGCTACCGGTATTGAACCACTGTCTCAAAAGGTAACCGCCATCAAAGATTTCCCTGAACCTACGTCGTTTAAACAACTTAAACGTTTCCTTGGGATAGTTAACTACTATAGACGCTTTATTCCGTGTTGTGCTAGGATTATGCAGCCCTCGACTGACTTGCTTCGGGGCACTCAACGTTCGTTTGTTTTTACCAAGTCCGCGCGATTAGCCTTCTCAAACCTTAAAGACGCAATCGCTAATGCTGCTCTCTTAGCACATCCCGTACCATCTGCTCCAATTTCTCTCGTCACTGATGCCTCAGACGAGGCCGTTGGTGCTGTTCTTCAGCAGGCTGTCGACAATACATGGCAACCTTTGGGTTTCTTTTCGAAACGGTTGCAGCCAGCGGAGACACGTTACAGCACCTTCGGGAAAGAACTTCTGGCAGTTTACCTCGCCATCCGTCATTTTCTTCCTTTTCTAGAGGGCAGAAGCTTTACCGTCTTTACTGACCACAAACCTTTAGTTTATGCCTTCGACTCGTCATCGACCTTAACGCAATCTACAGAGCCACCTGTAACGACGCCCAGCTTTACGGCTCCACCACAATCCCAGTCACCCGATTCGCCTCAAACTAATACCAGTCACGGTAGAACAGTTCGTAAACCTGCTCGTTTCTCCGATTTTGTCGAATTCATCCACACCTCATGAATCTTTCATTTTCTCTCGTTGTTTGTATTATGCTTTTCCGTAAATATCTGAATCTGTCTCCCCGAGTTTTTTCCCCCCATCTATCAGGTAAAGTCATGAGGCTGGCACGTTTGGGTCCGTCCGTTCAATGCTTGGCTGTTCCTCAATTGTTTGGTCGTTTGGATGCTTTGGTCTACCCCCAACGCTTTGTCGTCTCGCCCGCCCACGTTGGCCTTTGGATCGTGGTCTGCTTGGCTCAATTTGGCTCGCCTTGGTCGTTTGTCTGGCTCGCCTTCCTGGCTTTGGCTGCTCGTGTGTCTGGCCCGTTGTTTTTGGCCCCCCACGGCTCGCCAGTACGAACAGGATTTCAGCTTCGTTGTGGCAGTGGATTGGAATGCGGTGGGGGGAGTGACCTCTCCCAAGCGCACCGTCTTTCAGCAGCGGTGAAAGGTCCTACCGGCCCTTTTTCTGGATTATCCAGTTTTGTTGTAGTCCGGTGTGCCCGCTGGGACGGCCCACCGATGATGCATTCCAATCCACAAGAAGATTAAATAATCCAAATACAACCGAACTCCTGTGATTCTGCCTTTATACATTTGCAAGCCAACAGCGATCGAAGTCCTCGTCCCTCGGCCTTCTAGGGGGAGGCCTGTGTAGTGACCATGACATTTTACCCCATCAAACATCACATTCAGACTTGTGCACATTTTGTTTTACTTTGCACCCATCCCAAGCCTATATATACTGGACTGCAATTTTGAACCGTGTTCGCCATCTTGTCCGCGCGTTGCCGGCTGTTGCGTTCCTACGTGGTGTTACTCATTGCTTCACCACTCTCTCCCATTGTCCTCAAGCTATATTCACATAGCTATTATACATAGCTATTTTCTCAAGACAATCTTTATATCCCGCCGTCTTCTGTCTCACCGGGCTACGGTTTTCTTGTGTAGCATTCGTCAAGCCGCTACACGCTCATGGGCTAAACCAACTTACACTTAAACCACTTTTTTACGCTGGATAAACTTCATTCCACTTTATTTGGTTTGTTCTGCCCACCAACTTATTCTGTTAACTGGCCACCCTGCTTACGCTTATTGTTTGTCTCTTCCTTAACTTTATTGCGATTGTCGTATTATTAAATAACTTGTGGGCCTTCTGCACTTATCGCAGCTTCGTTGACAACCAACTTACTTCATATGCTACCTTAGCAGAGTTATGTCGGCATAGCCGTATGCTTTAACAGGTGTAATTTATTCGCTAATGTCATTTCAAGTGATTACTTGTCATCCCCGGTGTGGCTTCGCTTGATTTGTATGTTGACAAGGTGCCTACCTGTTTATTACCCACTATCTCGTCCATCTCGGCTCCGGGAGACAGTTGGTCTTTGCTGGCGGGGACTGGTTGCACGGTCCTTGTGGCCGTGCGAGGTTCGAAGAGTGGTTCCATGCACTCACTGTGGAGCGGATTACGGTCCAACCACCGCCTTGTGTGCACTTGCTTCCCAATTACAGCGCGCTTGTGTTTGCCTGTGAAGGATTGGGGGCCGGCTCCGTTGCTGAAACGCAGCTTCCATCTACATGCGCCCTAGTCCTTCGGGTTTACATCGGGTATGGGGTATGTGGATGGAGCTGTATGTGGTGCAACGGAATCCACGCATGGTCCCTCTATTGACGCAGGCGTCCTGTGGCTGGCCACAGTGACAGGCAAATCCGAGACCGGATGCCACCAACCACGTGTGATGACGCGTTGCCAGTGGGTAAGAGGCAGAGAACACGTGCTCAACTGCGAAACGGCAAGTGTGCTGCTGATGTTATCCCGCCTGTGTTATTAAAACACGCCCGACCTGCGTTGGTGAATGCACTTCATCGGTTGATACAACGCGTGTCGATGGTGCTGGAGGTGCCTCCTGGGCTGAATGATGCCCTTGTGTTACCACTGTACAGGGTCAAAGGTCGCAAATACGGGGCCACGAGTTGTCGTATCAACTTGTTGAGTTATGTGGTCAAGGTGATTGCCGGAATGCTGCGTATCCGCCTCTTTATTCAGGTTATGGAACTGAACGTGGCGGAAGAGTACTGTGGATTCTTTTCGGGTCGCAGCACCATCGGTATGGTGTCTGCAGCTCATCAGTTGCAGTAGAAGTGCAGAGAACTACACAGTCGTTATACTCCCTGTTTGTTGATTTCACCAAATCACTTGGGATGGTGAACCGCGAGGCATTGTGGATGGTATTGGGTAAGTTTGACTGTCCGAGTAAATTTGTAACTTTACTCGTATGTCTGCACAGTGGTATGCGAGCGAGGGTACGGCTGAGTTGACAGACCTTAGATGACTTTTTAGTTGTCCCTGGGTTGAAGCAAGGCTGCATCTTAACTCAGCCCGTTTAATATTTATCTTCATGCACTGATTTCGTGTGTGTTTGCTGCTGCTCGTTTTTACGGTGTTCGTGTGGAGCACCGTATTGATGGTGAGTTGCTGTACATCCGTTATTTTGGTGCGAGCATCCTAATCTGTGAGACGAATACCTATATGTTTCTGTTCGCCTAGGACCGTGCGTTATTTGCGCACAGTGCAGTTGAGTTGCAGTACATGACTAGTGCTCTGGATTCGACAGTGGTCAACTTCGTGCTCACCATCAATAAAGCTAAACCGTCTGCCTCTTTCAGCATTCAGCGGAGGTACACTCTGCAATGTTGCAGCAAATCATCATTGGTGATAAAGTTTTGGAAACCACTTCCCGCTGCTGCTACCTTGGGAGTTTATTTTCGTCTGATCAACAGCTACACAGTGATCTGCGTATCCGCGTATCGAAGGCAGTGGCGGCATTCCGGGAAGCTAGAGTACCGAGTGTGGAACAGCCACCAGCTTACTGTTGACACGAAGCTCATGGTGTAAAAATCCATGATACTGTCCGTTCTTCTATACGGTAACGAAACGTGAACAATGTCCCGGCGATACGTGAGATATCTCTAGCGGTTCCATCAACTGTGTCTGCGGCAGATTCTGCGCATCGGTTGGTGCGACAAGTTATAGCCACGGAGGTGGTACGCCGAAGTGAAATATATGCAGTGGACGGCCTACTATTTCTGAAACACCTTAGGTGGCTGGGTCATGTGAGCCGTATGGATTCGACGCGGATACCGAAAAAAAACTATTATATGGTCAGCTGGGTATGGGGAAGTGTCATGCGGGGGAACCGAAGCTTCATTACTAGGACCCGATCAAAGTGAGCCTATATCGTTTTAATGTTGACTTCAGATGTTGGGAATCGAAGCCGGTTAATCGGCATGCGTAGCGCGATCTGTTCATGAGTGCATTTGCCGAAGTGCAGGTGAAAGACCTCATACATGCAGAGAAGAGGCGGCAAGTGCGGAAGCGGCAGGCGCCGATGGGTTGTACTCCATCGACGTCGAGCGCATGGGGCGGTCGCGAGTGCATGCGTCGCAGTCCTAGAGAGCCACGACGAGGCCACTCGGGACCAGCATCGATAAGACGACAGGTCCTGCTAAGGACGCAAGCATAGCCGGTGCAGCGTTTGTAGGTACGCTGCATTCGATTTACTAACCGCATGGTTGCGTGCTGCTTTTCTTTATTGCAGGTGGGGATTTAGCTAACGTGTCTTGATGCTTATTACTTTTTACCTCATTTTATCGTCTACCTGAATAGTCTACTACTTTGCACACGTCGCTTAAGCTACTTGTGATAAACTTTTACATTTTCGCGTTTGTGGCATTTTAAAAGTAGATATATTTAATGACATCTTGCGCGCAGTGCTGATTTGTTGATAGCCGATTTTTTACAAATGTTCATTCAGCGTAGAGTTATGTCACCATTTCGGCATGCTTACTTCGATATATGTTATTTGTTACTACCAATTCTAGCTATTGGCTGTTGCCTGATACCCCCGGGGTGGCTGCGCTAGATGTGCATGTTGACAAGGTGCTTACCTGTCTATTACCCACCACCGCTTTTACTCTTGCTGCTAGAGATGGTTGGTCGTTGCTAGGAGGGACGTGATATACCGTTCTCTTGACCGTGTTAGCCTCGAAGAGTGTTTCCATGCACTCATTGTGGAGTGGACTGCCTTATCTTTACCCGACAGCCAGCTGTTTTTGACGGTATGTTGTTAACATAAGGTCTAGGCGCCTTGACCCTGAACGTTTGCTTAGGGCATTAAGGTTTTCAGGTACGTTTACTTTCTGACCCTCTTATTTTTCTTTATTTCATAGGCCATCCTGGTTCTATGGCAGCCAGGCATCAGTTCAAATGGCTGATGCACTGCTGTCGTTAATTGATTGATTAATTGGAGTGATCTGCTCTCCAGCCACCGCCCTGTGATCGTTTGGTTTCCCATATACAGCGTGCTTGTGTATGCCTGTGAAGGAGTGTGGGCCGCCTCCGTTGAGGAAACGTGGCTCCCATCCACATGCCTCCAAGGCTTATTCCTTCGGGTTTACACTGGATATGGGGTGTGTGGATGGGGCTATGTGTAGTGCAAGGGAAGCCACCCATGGTCCCTCTTTAATCGAAGGCGTATTTTGGCTGTTCTATAGAGGCCACAGGGATAGACGAATCCGGAACTGGATGCCGACAGCCATATATGTGTATGTAGCAGTGTTGCTTGAATTTGGTAATATTAATAATAAAAATGTATATTCTCGATCTTACACGTGGAACACCAAATTTAGCATGTTCAATTTATGTGACGCTGCGCTTATGGTTGTGGTTCATAGGATCGCCAGTGCAAAACGGATCACAGGAACGCTGTGAAGTGGACGTCTGTGGACTGGGTGAGACTATGCGGACAGACAAGGACGAGGAATAGGAAATACTTGTGGAATTCCGTGGGGGACCTGGCGACTGTGGTACGATTTGGTTTTGCTGGTCTGAGAGTCGTCATGAGGCAAGATGGACAAGTCAGGTAAGAATAAAGCGGTGCATCGAATTGAAAACACCTACTTCTAATGAAGTGCAGTTTGGAATGGAAAGAAGTTGGCAGTTGAATCGGGATCAT
This sequence comes from Dicrocoelium dendriticum, assembly GCA_944474145.2. Taxonomy (NCBI): domain Eukaryota; kingdom Metazoa; phylum Platyhelminthes; class Trematoda; order Plagiorchiida; family Dicrocoeliidae; genus Dicrocoelium; species Dicrocoelium dendriticum. Next base: position 3,351 of record CALYDF020006897.1, on the reverse strand, counting down.
TGTAAAAGTGCAATCGAGGATGAAGGACGGAAGTGGAAATTCACATGAAAATGAGATACATGGTGTGATGGATCCGGTTAAATGGAGTCGCTTAAGTTTCAATGGTCTAGTATCGGTCAAGAAGCAAGAGAGACAGACCAGAAGGGACTATGTTCGTGGAAGGAGATGCGGCGGCTAGGGAGAAGTGGGTGAGGTAAATCTTACAAAAGAATTTGGCATAGGCTTGAAGAATGTGAATTCGGAGCAGCGCAACATGGACAGCGATTACACTTGAACCATCCTTGGCACTAGCAACCAGGAGTACAGAGAGCTAGAGTAGGATGCGCACAGACTTGTGAGATAAACGCGATGGAGGAAGGCTACCTCGGGGTTTCCAAATTCGGTCGTTGCTGTTCTCGTTGTAGGATTATTTTATACTATTAACTGCGGATCCTATATTTCTTTTGTACCTTTGAAGCAATTCGGTTTCCTGATCAGTTCTAATGGTCAATGAGCTACCACTCCGTCAACCGTTTAAAAATTTTCTGCGTTACTATCCTTAATCCGTGCTTCATCTAACACGGCCATAAAGTCAGGAAATCCATCAAAGGAATTAGGAATAAATGTCTTGGAAGGAGTGCAAGCATCGTAATGGCTGGTAATCTGGCCTAGGTTGTTGTTCTGTTAACAGAGCGCAAGTCCAGCTGTCACTTTACATCAATTTTCACTCGCTTCTTGGTAAAACCAATAATCTAAGTGCCATTATATGGCGAAATGTGTATGTCAATACAAGGATCATTCTGTTACAAGAAATTCGGTTGCATACGGATGTGGTAAATGGGGTTATTCAACTCGACTTTTATTTTCGCATTAGGTATGATCGCTCTGGAAAGCTCCAGGTTCGTGGTGGTGGCGTTATAGCTCAGCACTCGTAATATTTACATAATCAACGACTTTTAGAATCTGCCATTTAGTTGAAGGCAACCAGATTTTCTTAAGTGGCTTCCAATAAGTCCTCGTTGGAAACTTGTACATTGCTCCTGACATATCTGCATCAGAGTTGACACGATTTGAAGACCACGTTTTATTGCTGCTACTTCTTAGATGAGCTTTTCTATCTGTATTCTTGCTGCTGACTTCAATAAGAAAGACAGAGCATTCTTGAAGACACTTGGCTTGGTAGACCTAGTGGTTGATTAGTAGTGGTGCGAATTTTGGTATAATTCAGCTACTTCATCATTGTCACTGCAACTTAGCATGCTTAGGCTAGCCTGGAAAAGCATCAAACGCCGACGTTTCGACCTTCTGTGTTTCGTCAGTGGTGCGCCCCCAACGGATGGTTGCCTGGTACCGCCCCCATGACTTCAGGATGCCAGCAGCTTGTGTCACTTCGCCATGGGTGACAGCAGCGGATCTGTGTGATTGATAGTTGACTATAATGCAGCCCGGCTCATCTTCCACTGTTATTCCAGTTACGAAATGTCCACAGGACAATGGTTAACCTTAACAGCTAGGACTTACGGCATCGACTCTATGTACCACCTAGGACTTATTAGCTTTACGGACATATTTTGTAGTACTGATTAGTAGTAGTGAGGATTTTGGTATAATTCAGCTACTTCCTCATTGTAACTCCCAATCAGCAGGCTTAGGCTAGTCTGGAAAAGGCAAAGGGGCACCAGATGCTGGCATCCTGAAGTCATGAAGGCAAAACCCAGCCGGAGTCCGCTGGGGGCGCACCACTGACGAGACCCAGAAAGTCGAAAGGCCGACGTCTGGTACTTTTTCAGACTAGCCCAAGCCTGCCGATTGGGTGTGAGAATGATGAATTAGCTGAATTATACCGAACTACTCACTACTACTCATCAGTACTAGAAAGTTCGTATAGCTTCTAAGTGCTATGTGGTACATAGACACTATGCGGAAAGTCTTAACTCGGGAGGCTAGCCATTTTCCTCTGCGCAATTCCGAACTGGCGTGGCAGTGAAAGATGAGCCGAGCTATATCATAGTCAACTATCAATCACGCAGGTCCGTGACTGTCACCCACGGCAAAGTGGCACAAGGTACTGGCATCCCGAAGCCATGGAAGCGGAGCCCGGCAGGGTGCCACTGGGAGGCGCATTACTACCAAGACTTAGAAGGCCGAAACTCCGGCGTCTGTTGCTTTTCCAGACCAGCTTAAGCCTGCTGCTTGGGAGTGATAATGATGCGTTAGCTGAAAAAGGTCTAGTGATCTTGTCGACCAGAAAACTGCACATTTGTATGCTGTGTACACAGGTAAAAGACAGTTGTCCTCCATACAAAAAACGCGCTCCTTTAAGCAGCTCAGACTATTGTATTTAAAAGCTGCAACTAGTCCTATACAGCAGGTCTAATTTCTTAACGCTGGCTAGAGCTTCCTATAAGGTTATTAAGCGGCGAAGTTGCTACTTTCAGAAAATCACGAGGCTCAAGACGGCGTTTTTATTAACAAATTTTACGGTAATTAACGACGGGCACCTGTCTCTGCAACGTGCTCATCATACGGACTGCATCAAATATTGCTTTGACATGTGTTGCCTTGTTGAAAGGGTCTACCTTAGAGCTGATAGGGTTTCATCACAACTACCAAATCGGCTTCGAAAGATGAAACAATGGATGCTACTCAAGACAAACGCTTAACCACAGCAATTACATCCGAGCTAAAAAGGCTAAATCACTCGTACGTCGAAGCCGTTCTAGACAACCACAACTGTCGCAATCTATGGATGATTCTGTTGCAGCTCTGTGGCAAAGCGTCCACAATCAGCGCGGCAAAGTAGATGTGGAAAAACTAAATCCTGGGTTTATTTTCGCCCCATTAATCTCAACTTCCTTGCTCTTTTTCATTAGCTTAAGCCCAGATGCACCCTTCAATCCTTCACAATAAAATCAAAAGTTTGAAGATAATCAAAGCGTGTGGTCCGGATACGCTCTCAACGTTAGCTCTAAGTAAGCGTGCCGATTCTTTTACTTCCTTTAACAGATCTCTTACACAGAAGCCACCATGGCTGTGATCTCCTACCTTCGGAAATCGACCACACACACTAAAGTACAACAGCCTAGTCGCCGAAACTCAACGTGGTTTAAATACAAAAATTGCTTCGCTTGAGGCGACAATAGCACATCTTGCACTTCAACCGTCTCATTTAATGGCTAGCACAAACCACGGGAAAAAGCCAGGCGTTCACCCGGCCACGCGGTACGAGAACGCATGGGAAGCACGAGACAACTGGTTATCGCGATCGATAAAATCATGCAAGCCTGACCTCTTACGTACACTTATTTAATTTATCCTGTGAGGCAACCTCGGTAACATACACCTTTCCGATGCACCAGCGATATCCGAAGC
>CALYDF020006896.1:0-12972 GCA_944474145.2 Dicrocoelium dendriticum | reverse complement strand
CCTATTTGTCCGTGAATTTCTCAGAGCCAGTCTGTGAACTGAACACCGAGGATCCATGGACCACTCGAAAGCTCAATGGGCCAGTTAATCGAATTCGGGCGTCCTTTGCTGATAAACAACAACGCAACCCGATAAGCGCCTCCAGTCCTGCTCCCACAGGTTCAACACCGATTGCGCGGAAGCGTCATAACTACATGGTCTTCTATCTACCAAAGCTGAAAGCCCTCAGATACGTTATGATCACGATATTGAAATACTCCAGGGGCTCATCGATGGGCTATTGGGTGTGGGCGAAGACAGTGCGACGATTAAACAAGTAATACAACTTGGCCAGAAAACTAACTAGTCATGTCGACCTCCGAGAATTACCCTTGCAAATCACAATATACCGCAGCTGATACTGATTCCTCCATCAAGGCTAAAAAGCATAAAATTTAACATCCGCGGAGAATGGAACCCGAATAAAGGGATCGCTTGAAGACTGCGGTGATTGAGCTCAAACGCCTTACTGACGAAAGTGAGACTGATTTACAAATTGTAAATTTTTGGGTGATTGTGAAGGGTGTACGAATCCTTGTCAACTTGTTCCTCAACCTCCAGGCACGTTCCGCGGTACCTGCCAGAACCCCCATGTGGCCTAATGAACTAACGTGACGAACAGTGCCACTTCGCTGTCTCGGAGCTTCCGGATGTTTCAAGGAGTTGTAGAGACATGGCTGAACTCCGACGTCATACTCCAAGAAGTCGCGTTGTCTGGATATTCTTGTTTCCGATGCGACCGAAAATCAAATGCTGGCGGTGGTGTTTTGTTATACATAAATCGTCACTATCTGGCAAAGTTACCAGGAGCGAGGACAATTTATGTGAGCAATCGTGGTGCATAATCTGCCTCAGACGTATCGAACTATTAGTGAGTGTTATCTACCTTAGCCCATCAAACCTTGGTTGCGATTGGCTACCACATATACAGAAGCACATGAGCCGCCCCCCGTTATTATTATGGGCGATCTAAATTTACCTAAAATATTCTGAACGGACGTTCGGCTACCTCCCGGTCATGGCAACGTTGAGGCTCAATTAGCTATAATGATTACTAAAATCGGATAAACGCAACATGTCGTTCAACCGACGCGCGTAAGCCAGCACTCAGCAGCTTGTCTGGACCTAGCGTTTACGAGCTGCGAGCAGAAGCTGAACGGGATCAGAGTCCTTGAACCTCTGGCGAGAAACCTCTGGCGGCAAGCATTAAACTGCCGTTACCGTATTACAACTAACGGAAACCGACATTTAAATGTTGGGAGACAGATTTCAACGGGCGTCTTCCAAGACGCAATCAGACTGATTGGACACTACTACAAGGGGCAGCTTAACTCGCTGTGTACTCGGTTCGTTCACCTTAAGTATTCAAAAATCGAACCTGTTAAAACGTATTGGTTTGCTGCGAAATACAGAGTTGTCGCGACGGCTTTGCATACATTGGGATCGATACATCTGCTCGAGTTGTGATGAAGATTAAACGGTATACAAGGGACAGGGAAAATTATTTCACGTCACAAAGATCAAGAAAGGCGGCAATTCGAAGAAGAGCTAGCATCCTCGGCCACAACTGCACCTAAAAGAATATTTACTAACTTGAAACTTCTATTAAAACCTTGGGGCGACGTACCGGTCTTGAAGAGCTTGTACAGACTGATGCCTATTTCAACGGCAGACGCGGACGCCTTGGCTACGCACTTCCTCACAGTATTTTCCAGTAAACCGGCGGCAGTTTCAGTGCCGGCACAGGTTTCGACAGTCTTGCTCGACAGCCTACAACTTGATGCAGTCTAGTTGTATCAGCTACTTGTCAACCTCGATGGTACAAAGCCCCCCGGACCGGACGGACTTCACCCACTAATACATAAGTGCCTAGTAGTGACAAAGCTAATCAATACATCACTCTCTGAAGGATCTGCCCCCAACGCCTGGAAATGCTCGATATTGAGACCGCTTCCGAAGGTAGGTGATGCGAGTAAACTAGAGAAATCTTGATCGATTTGTTTGACTTCGGTATTATGCAAAGTTCTTGAGAATATTTTGAAATAGTGTCTGCTGTGTTTCTATGAATCGATGGGCATATTGACGCCCGCGCAGCGAGGCTTTATGGTGGGGCGATCGTGCAACACCAACTTGATATACGCAAACCACCAGTGGGTACGTGCTCTCAACTAAAGGAAGGAAGTTGACGTGGTGTGCATCGACTTTAGTAAGGCGTTTAAAAGAGTGAACCACAAGGGTCTCCATCATACACTGCGGTCATACGAAATCGATGACACTAGTTCGGTGGTTACACGAATTTTTGGGGGACGAAAGTTTAGGATACATGTCAATCACTACCTGACAGATTGCTTCCCATCTACCTGTGACGTGCCTAAAGGAACCGTACTTGGGCCAGTATAATTTCTTCTTTATATCAACGATCTTCCGCAGCAGCTCCAGTCACCATTTGCCATGTTGGTGGATGATTTGAAAATCTGCAGGATGGTTTAGAACCAGGACGACTGCGCTCGATTCCAGCATGGCTTAGATCTACTGTCAAGTTGGACCGCTGAAATGTAACTCCCTCTTAACACCAGCAATTCGGAATTCATAAGTATCACCAGACGTCCAGCCACTCGATCGCACAACTTGGACGGCGAGTTTCTCCATCCCAACACATTTTTCTGAGACTTAGGAATGCTCTCGCGAAATGACATGAGATCACTGTAACATTCATAGAAATTGTACCCTGCGGGACTTTGTATGTTCTGGGCAGTAACACACAGTTTCTCCACGTGGTCTGAAGAAACCGCCCCTCATCTATTCACCTCGCTCATTAGACCAATTTTTGAATACAGTACCCTAGCTCACCATACGCTAACAGTGAAAATCTGAAAAGCTGGAGAAATTACAGTATATTCCAATTGGAATTCCATTGCGTTTACCAAAGCTTCCGTATGAAAAACTTTTGAAAGTCTTGGACTATACACACTATCCTACCGCCGAGTAAGAATTGGCTTCATTGCAACTCATCGAGTACCAAACTTCCCTAGTCTTCGGCCAATACTTCACCTGCGGTAACCCTGTAATGCCCGAGGGCACCGTTACAAACGCACGGTCCCCTGCATGAAAAAGATATCACATCAGCATTGCATAGAACGAAGAATCGTAAATGTATGTAAAACGCTAACAGAAGGATTAACGGAGGCCGATTCTGTGGAATGTTTTAAAATACGTACCGATGACTATTTTGGAAACTTGTGCTTTTGTGAAACGGTTTATATACCATACCAAAATAAGACATCAGATACCCGGAATTAATGACAGAAATACGGATTCCTAACCGTAAAAGGATAAAGGATTAACTGACAAAACAATATCGCTGACGATATGATGATGACGATGATTTTTCAGAATTCTTTAGAGTGGTACAGAAACCTTTCTACTTGCTCTTAAATACAGTAGCAGGATAAGTTTCATAAAAACCATAAATCCCTCCTTAATGCTTTTGCCAAGTGATCATTTTACTGTACGCAACCAGATTACACGAGTCAGTGGCGAATGCTCCAAAACACTAACCACCAAATAGGGTGTTATTCAGGACGATATTCTGTCGCCTCAGCACATTCAACTTACATCAGCTAAATATCAGACTAAATTAAGCGACGCCTGTTGTAACAAATCAGTACCTACTTATAACAAAATTAAGGCTGTCGTATTCGATATTAGCGCTTTCAGCGGACCGACGCTGAAAACCTAAATATTTACCAATGGGGCCAACGTCAACCCAGAGTTTAGTGGCAAAATGCGCAGGTCAAGTTTTTTTCACAAGCAGGCCCACAAATTTCGTCACCCCAGACCCCGATCATTCGCAGCCATACACATGTGACTGTCTGAATATCAGGACACACCGAACCTGCCCGAGCGCTGGTAGCTCCTCCGAACAGTGTCATCCCACGACCTAGTTCTTATCATGTTCTTATTTTGAATTATAAAGGGAATTTCATACATAACATAATGTTCTCGATTATCTCGGTTCGTGTTAAACCTGCAAATTATAACAAGCGATTAGTTGCAATTAACTGGAGGTACACCAGCTATCATGTAACTAACTCATTTAACTCACCATATCAAACTCCATTTATTGGCAGGGTCATTATTTAATATTTCCCTATCATTATAGGCATCCTCCGGGACATGTCAAGATTTATCTACTTGACTTGTTATATTCCTTTGTACTGCAATGAACGATTGTGGAGTCGTGTTCACAGGCCTTTAGTTACGCAACTGTGTGTTATCGACCCCGCAGAGCTGTGGGCTTTGCAGGTACAAATAATGTGGGAAGCAACTGTGGTGTTGCTTGCCTATATGCTGCATCAGCCAAGTACCGTTGCTAGAGAAGAGGCGGTGAAATGGACAGCCAAAAATGCCAAGCAACGATGGAGTGTACCTCATGTGTGAATATACCAAACAACTGAGTACGGGATACGAATTCAGTTGATGCGAACCGAATTGCGTGTCGGTTGCCATTATGTTCGGTCCGCACCAGTCCGCCCAAGCTTGTGCGTACAGAATGAACAGCTGGACTGAATGCACGCATTCCGGGATTCCAGTTGACTACTTTGCGACACGCTCAGCACCTTTTGTAGTTTTGCCCATCTCAGACCACTTAGGTAGCTCGACGCCCGTACGGAAGCGCTCCCTAGGCAATCGAGCAAGTCAGCGCTGACGAAGAATGTACTCTGTCTCCTCTGCTCCATCTGTTACGGATAGTTGTACAGGGGTGAAGCCCTATTCAGCATGAGAAACTTGTTTTGGAGCCACACAAAACTATGATCTACATCCTACGATACCGCATGGTTTTGACCGCTTTCGTAGTTCAACTGACACTGTTCTCAGACTTGACTTATCCGGCCCGTCCTCCTGGGTAGTTCGACGCCTGAACGACTTTCTAACCACGTGAATGAGAGATTAGGGCACAGTCCACGCAGCGTATACGTTATACGGAGTTAGGTAATGTCACTTACGCCGTCACACACTCACTGAGTTAGCCTACTTGTTTGCTCGTCGCATCTTGAAATGCTACATGTTCCCAAACGTGACCTACAGCTGTGAGTTATGTGTGTGTCTATATAGTTGGTTGGCCGGACGTTTCAGATGGTCAATGTTACAGATCTGACCGTGCCGGTGCTTGACCCAAGCGGGAGCTGTCTGATCGGTTGATGTGCACTTAGATATCGCGTAGATCAGGCTGTCCAAGCTTCTTACATAGAGCGCCACATTTTGTGAGGTAAAATATGTCTGGTCATATTCAGTCTGACATATGGGTAAAAAGAACAATTACACATGTAGGAAGAAAAATCCAAGCCAGAATTCATTTTTCATGATGAGGCTGCGGACCAGGTGGAATGTTAACGCTGGCCCGACTTTGGACACCCCTTGACGTAGATAGTGTTACAACTGTGTCTAAAACTGATACACCACACACACTGTGAAGCAGGGGTTCTCAAAGTTCTTGGTTCGTGGATCTCTTTTGGGTGGAATCTCGCAAGTCAGACCAACTAATTCAATGCGAACCACCGGAAATGGCTTCAATGAAATGAGAATGAGGGGCAGTGTGCTGGAAACGGTCATTACATACACTGAATTAACACGGGTGTGCATTTCTGTTAATAAAAATGATCGCTGTTGCATTTAGGTATAAATCAACGTACATCAAAGCTTAACGTGTAGGATTAAGATATTTCTGCAGTGCATGAGTACACTTGGGTGTACAACTTCATCTCGCATACGCTCAATGTACTCGTTATTTCTCTTTCTAAAGCCCGCACGCATTGTTTTGAAATGCCACGGCATATTAGTAAGCACCATCTAATTGTTTGGAAGAACCTTTTTGCACGAGACCCACTGTGAGCGACTGTCGGAATCCATAGATCCAAAAGCAGGATAAACATCGTAGTATGTGCGCATTCAACCTACGGATACAAAGACCCCGGTTGGCAAATATTTATGATGCATCACACCAAGTAGTATAGGCGAAACAAAGTATCAAACTGCATTGTCTGAAACCATGTTAGATGGCCAAAACATTTCTACAAGTGAACTTGACGTAACAAATATCTGTGAAACTTTCAAACGTGTTCCATTGTGTAATCAACCGTCCATATTACTGTTATAGGTCCAAACGCTAAAATGGAAGTAAATATTTCAACAGAGTTCAGAACACACATGGATTTTGTTGCTATGATAAGCTGGACTTTAATTGAAATATATAATAAAGTAGACAAAACCGCGTGCTTTTTGCAACATAGCTGAGACAGTTCGATAATATTTTCGAAAGCAAACAAACGCACTTGTTAAACAAAAATACCCGCGTCTTCCTTCTGAGCTTCGCAGGTTGGATCGAGTCAGTGGGCCTCACTTTCCGGTTTGCCAATTTCGAATTAAAGCAACTTTCCAAATGACCGCAAAATGCGTTATAACTCAGGCTTCCCTCTCATCTTCCTCTCGGGAAAGAAAGGTTGAGGTATGTGAGTTTCCACGGACGTACAACGGCCTATCCAGCCTATACTAATAGCCTCACGGTGCGAATCCTGCTCCAGGGCCGGCACAGTCATGTCGAACATACCTGCAGTTTACCGGTATATTATCGGACTCAATATGTGCTTTTGCTAAGAAGAGACCTAAAACAAGCAGTTCAAAGCGGAGCTCTATCGACGGAAACTGCTGCCTAAGGTTCACTTATATGCGCAGCTTACAAGTGAGTTTTCTCCAGTGAATACGCGGTAAAAGTATATTGCGCAGTTCCCACTGCACTCACCACAGTAGTAACACTGTGCCTGTCGGGCTTTCCTAAATTCGACAGTCTGCCTCCTGAGCTTGGTGCATTCCCCTTCTGGGTCCGCGGACCACACTTTGAGAAACACTGCGACGAAGGGCACCATAGTTAAGGCTTAAACACTAACTGATATTAGATTCAGTTTGGGCGGATTTCACAGCGTATCACAAGAGTCTACTTTCCCTCTGCTGTTGAAAGCCATCAGTCGTCGGGTGAAACTAATGTTAATCGAAGAGGCCCATCCATCTCATATTCTACGGAATTCATATACACGGTCATTAAACTCGATATACGGTCGGGAACGGCACGCAACCTGCGTCATGGATATTCGTCCACCTAAGTCTCACCCCAGCTCAATCAAAACCAACAACGCTGCCACCTCAGCTGGATAATCATGATGATGTTGATGAAATACATTTTGCTGAATGTGTTACTTTAAACGGTATGCCATTAAGTACTTATGAAGTTGGATCGATTGTCCAAACGACTGCACATTGGATCATTACCTCTTATGTTCGTGTCAATGATACTGAAGCGGTTTTAGCTAACCAATCTCCTAGACATTACTCGAGCTTCAGAAGAACTCAAAGATAAGTGTTTTCCAGAATGTATACTAATAACTAAGCTGTAATTTAATTATACGTTGGCTTGGAAGAACACGTGCTCGGTGTCGACCCAAACAATATATAAGACAGATATAGCATAATTGCAGCGATTGATTAAATGAAAAACAATTTATGACGGGTAAAAATGCGTTTGCTTGGAAATTTCAGTAGGATGTCTGAAGTGAGAATAATAAAACCTAATGTAACCAAATCAATGAGCGAAATATTGGAGCTTTAATTGGCTCACAATGCTATCCATATGAATGCTGATTTAAGTTTGTCATCACATTGTTGCGGAAAGAACTGGTGTGCACCTGGTTTGACTCGTCGTTTGGTCCTATTACTGATACGGACTATACCTCGTGTAAGGCAAATAGGAAAATGTATTTTTAAGGCGCCCTTTAAAGTGCGGTAATATTGAGGCCAATTGACATGCGCTGGATGGGCGCTGCATATTCAGGATACTATAAATTCGGTAAGGTTCTTTTGACGATCGATTCGACTATGGTGTGCAGCTAGTTTGACTACGTGACCTCTCAGTTTAGAATTGGGACTGAGAAAGGAACCCTCAATATATTGAAAAGACAACGTAAGCTCAATGATTTACTGGATTTCGGTACTCAACATCCACTTTCGTCATGCAAATACGCACGCCAAATTACACCGATCCTGTTCGGTGTCAGTGACAAAGATATAATAGACCAATATTGCAAAATCCTCATCCTCATTATGCACATTAGCTGCTGGTGCAGAACACCTCGTATATTGTGCCACAGTACATCAGAATAGAACAAAGATATGCAACAGGGGCGCCCCGGCTGATTCATCAGTAAGACGTGGACATCGTTTCAGCCGGCTATACAGCTGGCCATATTGCCAAGTAAAGTCATATTATGCCTGATGTTTGAGATCGTGTTTGGAGGAGGAGACTAAACGAGAGGGTGAGGGACATAGAAGCTCACTACATAAACGTCATTGAAGTCGGCTGCTAACTATGTCAACAAGTGTATCCAGTCAAACGTGTTCATCGTATTTCGGTCCCCAACTACGGAGCCGAGAGGCTCCAACCGAGGCCAACTTCGAAGTAACTGTCTTCGTTCATCGTGATGCTTGGCCTTCTCTCCACCTCATCCAACCGCACCCTCGGCAAGCAAAAAATGCTAGTTGCGGGAATCGGTGTGCTGGCATGGGCAACATGTGACACAGATATAGCAGCCAGATGTGTGATATAATGATGATGAGCGGTTCATTCGCTATTCCTACACCATACGCACCATGCCTAACACATCCACTGCTGATGCGAGGTTTGCATAAGACTTAAGCTAAACTGAACTTGTCGAAAGTGACTAGCCTGTTCATGTCTGTCGACCTGATGCACAAATATTCACAACCGTATTTGAGGGTTGAACTGACGGCATGAATAAGAAAGTCGGCCCTTCAGGGCGAAAGTGATGTCGTGTCTGCACCACAGGTGGCGGAGAATTGCAAGGGCAATTCGACTTTGGTATACGGCTCGTACTCGTGTGTCCGATCCCATAGGCGCTAATATAGCTGCTCAAGTAGTTGAATTTTTGAACACATGTTACCTAATCACCATCAATGGTCAGCGCAGGGGTGGGTTTCTTTCAATCTTGGAGAACTACTTTGCATTTCCAAGGAGCAGTGCAAAGTCAAAAATGAATGACAGCCAGGGCTAGTTGGTCCAGTGTTGCTGGGTAATTTCGAGAGCTGTCAAGGATTAGGGTAATATCTTCTTCATACTCCATGTCATTAACTCGCTTATCAGGAAATGGATCCACACCTTCTAGCTCGTGTCAAGTGAAGGCGGTTTCATGACTTCATCAATCGCAAAGTTGAAGGGGAAAGGTTTCTCACTGCGCTGGAGATTTTGTATGTAGGTGACATTTTGCCATAAACTCTCAGTCTGGTCCAACTAGGAGCGTACAGCGCTTTGATAATGTTTCCACATTCATGGGGAACAAAATTTATCAGCAGTCCCAAAGGTCACATCGATCAACCGGAGCAAATGCACCTTTGATGTCGAGAAACACGACTACCGTAGGTTGAAAATAAAAATAGCGGTTATGCGGCAATTGACGTAAAGTGAAGAATTTATTGATGCTGTCTTGACCTCGACGAAGCTTGGCCTGCTCTTTGAGGATCTGGCCTTTACGAGCGCCAGTGGGTCTGTAGAGAAAGACGGATGTAAGCAATTTAGAGGCAATCTATACAAGACTTTTCCTTTTATGGTTGCCGTATTCCAAACCGGAGCATCCCGTGGAAATTAGGAGTATAAGGGAGCGTCTGCAGTCTGTCGGGACAGTTCTCTTAACCTAACGTTTTACTAGCAATCCACATAGGTCATATACAAGAGCAGGTCCCTCGAAACTGAAGAGCGCGAGGACAATTATATCTGCACCTGCGGCCTTATGCAACAACAAGTGGAACATCCTTCCATATCGGCAACTGGGCGTCGCTTGATGTGGCAGCCTAAACCGTCGATCCAAGTGTTGCCTCAATGCCATGCTATGAAACGGGTATGTTGCTTCACGTCTTCCTCATAACACAGACCGACATGCATCCTTTCACTGGCCGTCTGTCCAGCCCACTTACAGCTTATCTTTATGAAGCTGAATGCAATGCGCAAAAACAATATAGGTTCCGCCGGAACCCAGCGTTCACTGACCATCTACTGTCAGCACTGGACATTTGGAACGAAAGAGTGTATGTTTGTGCAGAATTTAATGTTGTCCATTTCGATTTCCCTAATGAATGCGATCGGTTGGCCCATCACAGCCTGCTGGTTATCACCTCCCGTAGTGTTTTAGCAAATTCATTTTGCACTTGGAAGTGAAGGACCCGATTCAGTATTACCTCCAATACACTTGGTATACGGTATGCCACAAGGTTCCATATCGGAGCCCCGATGTCCCACATTGTTAACTAGTAATCAATTCCTGTTCCAATTATATAAAGTCAGTATAGCAGAAAACTGCTTTTCGCTGATTCCTCAAGCGGCTAAATACAACACATAAGTAGCTAACATAACTGAAAAGAACATATGTAAGCACTGCAATTGGAGGTTGAAGGGACCATTAACGTCATCACTTCACTCTGCTTTATGGAGACAACATATCGCCTCGGCTGTAGCTCATAGCTCCAAAAGACCGCATGCAGCTTCAAAATGACCTTGAAGAAATTCGTGACTGGTCAGTCGACAATAGTCTTTAGTTTAACCTGAGTAAATGTGTGGCGCTATATCTACAACACCAAATTCTGAACGATTATAATTTTGCCTACAATAATCTCTAGCATTGTCCTCGAAAGAAAGAGCTCGGCGTACTAGTACAGGAAACGCTAGGCTGCTGGGAGGGATTTGCGCTATCACTAAAAGAAACATTTTTGTCAATTGGACTCAGCAATTTTTACAGCTGCTTTCAGCATGCATATACCAGCACGCAGAATATGCAATTCAAGCATAGCTGGATCAAGATTTCACGATCATGGATATACCCAAACATCGGGTAAACAATTACGTCAAAGGACAATGCCACTTACTTTAAGAACAGCATCTGAGTACTTCAGGTGCTTTCTCCGGGGAACCTAGGCATGATAACCATAATCAGTATTGCTATCGGCTTTTGTGCCTCAGTCAAAACAACATACAGCGGTGCCACCAACTCAAACTGGCAGCTTGTTGCATTGTATACGGAATTTTTTATCTCTACTTCTTTTCCGCATATATAATTCATTACCAGAACCTGTTAATTCAGGCTGTACTTGTAATGTGTCCCAACCACATGTCGACAATTTGCGTTACCCCAAAGTGCAACACACCTGAATGAGACTCATATTCAGAAAACAAAACCGATCAACCCACACCCGCTCCTCCGGGGATAATGAAAGCGCTAGGCAATGAAATTGAATTAAACCATGAAGAAATGACGCGGATGGACGAATATTTGCTCCGCAGGTTAACTGCTTTCCGTTCTTTATTGTTTATGGTTGTGTTATCTCTCCTTTTGAAAAGCTCAATGCAGCACCTTGTGGGACATGTTAATCCTAAGATTTTTTCTCCACACTAAAGTAATGATCATGCACTTTATTATGGAATACCGTATTACACCAACTGACAAAACCCCTTATTCCACGAGACCAGCTGCTTGTAATCTAATCCTTTATTTGTGCATATTTGCAAAAGTGGAGTAAAGCATTATAGTTGACAGTGTAACATCTCATTTGAAAGAAACCTCTTGACTGCAATCAAACCTCTATCACATGCCTGATTCATCCGTCAATTGTTGATTATATCATTCCGCACGGGAGCTGTTTTGTCTATTTCCATAATATTTGACTGTGTGGTTTGTATTGGCGCAAATACCTTTTGAATATGAGTAGCTTCTGTCTCACGTTCAGCTTTTACCTAAGAATCCGTCACAAAACTGATATTTCATCGTATAAATCAAAAGTCAACTGGATCGCATTGTATTCATTCCGCTGCAATGGATAATGTTTGCTCCGTGTGTTACTGACAATTTGACTTTGAGATCAAGCGGTAGCTTGTATTGCGCCTTTAACAATAGGATCGAACTAGCCTGAGGCCACATAAAAAAGAGACAATATATCAGCGCTTCTTGCGTAGACCACTTTGGCGTTCCAAGTAAACATTTTCACTCTCGTCCCCCATACATCGTATGCACCCTAGCCTCAAACAGACAACTCCGCTAGCTCATATAAGGGGCTTGACATGCATCCGATGAACCTGGTGTTTCAAATATGTTATCTGCGCACCAACATTCCGGTTCTATCAGGCAATGCACTGACTTCGCTTTGCCTGCGCGGCCTAGCACATCCACCTGACATTGTCCAGTAACAGCGCTCGTGTCCCGAGGTGCAACGGCTGAGGTCCGTTTATTAATGTGTCCATTGCCGATCATTAGAGTTGGACCAACTGGTCTCAACTAAGTCTAACAATTACCCTATCTTCCATAGTGTGAGCATTCTGCGACTTGGTGAATTAAGCCTTTACGCTATGCCGAATACTAATTACTGCTAACCGTCGTGGATGTAAATGCAGTGAGTATCGGGCAATAGCTGCTACACAATGGCTGATACTCAAACGATGCAAGAGACTGCGTTTAGGATGTAAGCAAGTGAGGAACGGTATGGAATAACCACTTAGAATAAAATTCGATGCTTAACAACGTAAGACATGGACAGCATGTTTATTAACCTTTTAAGAGGGATTAACTGATGCGCGACAGGTTTCTACCATGTAAACGCCTCAGACAGTAGATGAAATCCATCACCTACATTGCTATTCGGAATCGCCTTTTGTGCTACATATGTTTTGTATTACTTTCATGGAAGCGTAGTTATTTATCTAAAGCGGAATTTGCAAGCCCTATTTTAAGTCTCCAAACATATATAGGCTTCTTTTCGCAGAAACTATACATGGCCTTTGTATTTTGTAAACAATTATAAATAACAGGGCGCTGTCCGTAATGAACA
>CALYDF020006895.1:0-12975 GCA_944474145.2 Dicrocoelium dendriticum | reverse complement strand
CAAGCGATGTCCACGCAAGTGTTCAGGATCAGCCAGCTCAAATAAATCAGAGGGCACGATGGCACTGGCCTTACTTGGTGACGATCCTCAGAGTATGCAACTCATTCTGGATCGTTTGGCGGTTGAAGCATCTAAGTATGGCATGAGCTTCGCCCCATCGAAGTGTAAAGTACTGCTCAAGGATTGGCTTTCACCTGCTCCCGTACTCACTCTCGAAGGTGCACAACTTGAACAGGTAGATAATTTCGTCTACCTTGGGAGCCGTGTTTCTGCTGACGGCACTATCAACAAAGAAGTTTCTCTTCGTATCGCTAAAGCTCGATCAGCATTTGTCAATCTGAGGCACTTGTGGCGTCGTCGCGACGTCTCATTCTCACTAAAGGGCCGCGTTTACAGCGCATCAGTTCGCTCAGTATTGTTGTATGGGAGCGAGTCCTGGCCGATGCGCGTGGAAGACATGCGTCGTCTTTCTGCGTTCGATAACGGTTGCTTAAGGAGGATCGCTCGTGTTTGGTGGCAACATCGAGTTAATAATAATGACGTCCGACGTCGCATCTTGGGGAATGCGAGTATTCCCTTCAACAAACTGGTTTTGTTGCGCCAGTTGAGATGGCTCGGTCACGTCCTACGCATGGCACCTGAGCGTCTACCGCGTCGCGCTCTATTCGCTCGTCAAGGACCTGGCTGGAGGCGACCGCGTGGTGGTCAGCCTTCTACATGGCGGCAACACATGAAATCGCTGACGTCGTGTATAGCCGCTGTTGGATCCGTACGTCTTCCAGGATGGCGACCCAAAGATGAGGAGTGTCAATGGCTTAACACACTAGAAGACATGGCCCGCAACCGGAATCAATGGAAGAATTGTGTACAGTATGGTATTGATTCAGGTGTTTAATACTACAAACATTAAACTGACAAAAAAGAGCAAAAACGGCGTGTGAAAACAAACTAAAAATGTTTTGTTCTACTTTTTGTCAAAATGTTCTATTCTTCCTGCGGCATATTAGTTGAAGTGTGTTGCTCACCTTCAACTAGCATGCCACGGTGATTATGACGTGATGATTCTTGCTTATCCCCTAATCTCCATGGTTTTATTCTGGCTCTATGTCTAGTTGATAGACTGTTGAGGATACTTACTTACTTACTTACGATGGCACTGAGGCCCCTCATGAGCTTAAATGTTTCTATCAGATCGCCTCTCAGTCTACGCCGTTCAAGGGAAAACAACCCCAGGCTCTTTAGGCGATCTTCATACGGCTTCCCCCGATGACCTTCAACCATCCTAGATGCTAGTCTTTGAATCTTCTTCAGGCAAAGAACATCACCACGGAGATAAGGCGACCAAGCTTGAACACAGTACTCTAAGTGTGGCGTAACCACTGCTGTGTATAGTGGCAGGAACACTTCTGGCTTGGTATTATACAGAGCCCTCCTGAGGCGAAACAATTCTCGTCGCGCTTTGTTGGCGGCGTATCGACATTGCAGCGAAGGCTTGTGGCTGCTCGTCATGATGACTCCTAAATCGCGTGCCTGGGTAGTGCATTGTAAGGGGAAGGGCCCAAAGGAAGTCTGAACTGCAAGTACGTCTCTACTAGTGGTCGGAATTTGACACTTGCTTGCATTCAAGGGCAAGTCCCATTGCTTCGACCAGTTTACCACACTGATGATATCCTTGGCCAGTGTTGCACGGTTGCCCCTGCTGACTAGCTTCAAGTCATCCGCAAAGATATAACACGGGTCTTCAATAAGAGGAGCCAAGTCGTTTATAAACATAAGAAACAAAGGTGGACCTAGCACCGATCCTTGGGATACTCCACTGTAGACCCCGCCCACACTAGAACTCACATCACCAATTCTAACTCGAAACGTTCTCCCACATAAGAATTCTGACACCCAAGACAGAAGTCTAGGATGTAATCCGAACCATGCTAATTTTGCAAGTAGGAAACGGTGATTTACTGAGTTGAAAGCCTTGCTAAAGTCAAGATAGCAGACCTCTACCGGAATCCCGTCGTCAAGACATCGAGTAATCTCATCGAGGAAGCACAGTAGATTAGTGAGGCACGACTTCGTTTTAATGAAATCATGCTGCTCTGCTCTAAGTAGACTGTGTTCCGCCAAATGCTCACAAATCCGGTTCCTTATAAGCTTCTCTAAACACTTGAGCAGAACACAGGTTAGACTGATGAGTCTGTAGTTAAGGGGCTCCGATTTGGAGCCACCCTTGTGAATCGCAACTATGGCTGCTTCCTTCCAGTCTCGTGGCAACTTGCATTCCTGGAGCGACAAGTTGAACAGCGCCAGAACAGGATGTTGAAGGATGTCAGCTAGTGGCTTGACTATTGCCGGATGTACATCGTCAGGACCGGCTGATTTGAAGGGATTCAAGTTAGTCATCACAGTAAAGACCTCTTGCACAGTCAGCACGATGTCCTGCATTATATAACTGCTGACACAGTGTGGCTGCAATGGTGCAGCACATCCATTGTCCCTCCTATGCAGATTCTGAAAGACTCTTAGCAGCATTTCAGCTTTATCTCTGACTTCCACAGCCTGGCTGCCATCTTCCAAAATTAGACACCCAACGTCCTCTCTTAGGGAGCCTTTAGACTGAACATAGCCGTAGTAACACTTTGGATTTGTTTTCGCATACCGGGCCAGCCGAAGCTCATAAGAGTATTTAGCCTGCCGTTGCATCTTGATAGCCGTATTCCGGCTTTTGTGTACTGTAGCCATCGTCGAAAGTCCCTGGCCTCATTGAATTTTTTCCACTTCTCATTTCGTCTCTTTAGAGCTCTATCAATTCTCCTCCTCCACCACCGAGGCTTGCTGAAGTGTCTCGCAGGACGAAGAGGAGCAAACTCATTCAATAGTTGTACTAAACCAGTTTTAAGCACAGACCACCTTTGTTCCAAAGATGCCTGTTCCTGATCAGGGATCCAATTGACGTGGAGGGCTCTATCCCTCAATTTCATGTGGTCAATGCGGCTGAAATTTCTCACGAGGCGAGGATGTCGTGCAGGCTTCAATGTATTTAGGCAGAAAGTGAGGACGCAGTGATCACTCCTACCTAAAGGTGCTTCCACTTGTAGCTCTGCGAAACGACCGTGTTTGGTGATGGCAACATCCAACGTGGAGGGGCACTCCCGATTCGGCTCCTGGTCAGTATATTGATGTATTGTTCAAGTGCATTCTCATGCATCCAGTCAACGAGTTCCTGTTCCAAGGTATCCGCTCTGTTTGCGGTGCCTTGCCAATCCGCATGAGGAAGGTTTAGATCACCAACTATTAGGAAATTAGGCGCAGCAACCACTGCGCGCCTCAATAGTGCACCGAGCTCTTTGTCCTCCTCTCGTGTGGGCGATGGACTGCGGTAGACACATATACAGATCTCCAACCTGCCCATCATCCTTAAGTAACAAGACACCACCTGAACGTTCGTATTACTCATCATAAACGGAGCCTCCCAATGACTATACTGGCGCTTTATAAGCAATAGTGCTCCCCCGCCAGTGTGATGATCAGGCCTATCTACTCGGTAACTCACGAAATCTACCAGCAGGTCGCTAACCATGTCGCTCGGAGAAAGCCATGACTCTGTCAAGGCAACAACATCAGCACATCCGCAGCGCCTCACCATCTCTCCCCATTTGTTCCTCACACTGCAGCAATTGATATACCATACAATTAGTCCTGCTTGACGCGGTTGTTTCCCCTCGGGCGCAGCACCCGAGGGGACAACCCGTTTTTTGACGCCGCGTCATTATCGTTCGCCGCCTGCAATGCTGGGTCAAGATTAGTCTCTTGTAGGTCAACACGAGCAGAAACCTTGTCAGGTTCCGTCCGATTTGAGTTGTTTCGTAAACGACCAACTTGCTTCTTTCTCTTTAACTTAGAAGGTCTAGCAACGCTGCCTTCCGAATTTCCTGCAAGGTCAGCCTTGGGAGATTCACAGCGCTGGTTTCCCAAACCGACCAGCGAGATGCACGTAGTGTCCTTGAGTTCCAGAGCAGTTGACATTATGCGAGTGGCATCAAATAATCCTGGATGCGCCACCTGTAAGCTCATGTCCGCAACCCCGCAACTTTCCCCGGGTAACAAGCTGGAAGTCGTACTTCCGTTCAGTGAAACTTTGGTCGTTGTCACATGTAACTCGCGACTTATTCCCCTTGCAACCTGCATTGTTTGAGGACTCGAGGAGGCAACTGCCGCTGTGGTAGGAGTGCAGTCCCACTCAGTTCCTTTTGGTGTAATTGTGGCATGTTGCTGACTGACTCTGACCCCAGCGCCCGGAGATGGAGGGTATACAATCACTCGGCTGTAAGTACCTCCGGGTGAACTAACTTGTGAGGAAGCACCTTTCGCGGTACCTGCATCTGATACTGAATTTGTGGTGTGGTAGTTCGAAGGAACGATCGCCTCAGTGGGACAATCATCTCTGGTAGGCACTGATGAAATGCGGGGATCACGTAAAGGAGCACCCTTAACCAAGGTCGCAGACACGCAAGTCAAGCGGTTATTAGTATCTTCCGACTGACATACCCGCGGGACCTTGGCTTGTGAGCTAAGTGTGTCCGGGGCCACCTGATACCGGCCATTAGTCTGACTCTCGATTAAGCCGGCTCGGTTAAGCATTTGATCACGATAAACAAGGTTCCTAAATTCAACCAGAATCGGCCTAGCAAATCCTTGCTGACGCAGTGGACCAGTCTCTCTCCAGCTACCTGCACGATACACCCTTTTGATACCGACGTTTAAAGGTATCCCAGCTATGCGGAGGATGTCGTGTTTTCGTCTCCTGTCCAGGTTTCGTCGAGTCTTTGTCTCGTGTATCACCGGCTCCTCCCGATTGTGGATAAGAACATTTCTTTGCCTGCCCATGGCAATCTCCGCACTCCGAGCGTAGCTATTTAAAGAATCGCGCAATTCGTCAATCTTCACTCGCAATGCATCTATGAGCAAAGCCTGGTCGCTGATCACTTTTCTGCGGTGGAGAGCCGCTGCAGATACTTCGCGTCAGCTACCCTCTGAACATCAGGCAACTGTGGAGGAGCAGCAAGCCGCTCGCGTAATAAGCCAGCACAAGTATCAGCTAGGCACACACACAGTAAAAACAGATCCACTTCAGTTGGGGATGCTGGGTGTACAGATCAATGGACGAATGGTCTAACCTAGAGCAGGTGCTATGATACCATAATAAACATTGACGACGTTGTTTATATCGACGTGCTCTAACAGAGAAGGGGGATTGCACACTGTTCTGTCAGTGAACGACGCTGATGTTGAATACACTAAGGAGTGTTGCCGCCTTGCGGCCTTGATCAAACTATCTGTCAGGTCAGGTCAGGTCAAAATCCGTGGACGATACAGGCTTCCGCCTAACGAGCGTCCAGCTTCTTGTACTGGTAAGCGAACCAGAGCCCCCGGCACTTCGACTTTTGATCGCCTCTCCTTGCCTCTGCAAAAAGAAATGAAGCAAAAGCGAGAGAAATCTTTGCTTTTACAAGGATCAACATCGGATAACAATGCGAATAAATTGGATAGGATTATATTAATTCCGGAAAAATACGCGGCCAGCACCTGTCTAGGCCTGCTTTGAAGGCAACCACAGTCTCACAATCCATTAGTTCCGAAGGCAACTTATTCCAGTTGCGCACTACACGATTTGAGAAGAACTTAGCCCTGACGTTCAGTCTAGCTCTCTGTTGTTTGAGCTTCAAGCGATGTCCACGCAAGCGTTCAGAATCAGCCAGCTCAAATAAATCAGAGGGCACGATGGCACTGAAGCCCTTCACGATCTTAAATATTTCTATCAGATCGCCTCTCAGTCTACGCCGTTCAAGGGAAAACAACCCCAGGCTCTTTAGGCGATCTTCATACGGCTTCCCCCGTTGACCTTCAACCATCCTGGTTGCTAGTCTTTGAATCTTCTCCAGGCAAAGAACATCATCACGGAGATAGGGCGACCAAGCTTGAACACAATACTCTAAATGTGGCCTAACCACTGCTTTGTATAGTGGCAGGAACAATTCTGGCTTGGTATTACACAGAGCCCTCCTGAGGCGAAACAATTCTCGTCGCGCTTTGTTGGCGGCGTATCGACATTGCATCGAAGGCTTGAAGCTGCTCGTCATGATGACTCCTAAATCGCGTGCCTGGGTAGTGCATTGTAAGGGGAAGGGACCAAAGGAAGTCTGAACTGCAAGTACGTCTCTACTAGTGGTCAGAATTTGGCACTTGCTTGCATTCAAGGGCAGGTCCCATTGCTTCGACCAGTTTGCCACACTGATGATATCCTTGGCCAGTGTTGCACGGTTGCCCCTGCTGACTAGCTTCAAGTCATAAGCAAAGATGTAACAGGGGTCTTCAATAAGAGGAGCCAAGTCGTTTATAAACATGAAACAAAAGTGGACCTAGCACCGATCCTTGGGGTACTCCACTGTAGTCCAGCCAACAGAGGAAATTGGAAGTCGTTCGACTGCGAATAACCGAATATGAAATCGGTCGTCAAGCGGCTTTGCCAGTTATGCATCAGTGTTCAAACTGCTTTGCGGCAGTGTTGCAGGACGTGGTGGGTTTTCGCCTGGCAAACGTTCTCCCTATAGAAAGCCACGAATGTCTGTTTAACAACACTGTAGTGACCTGGAGATTCCCCTGTTTGGCTGCCGCTTGCTGCGTAAAATATTACAAAATCACAAAATTATATTTTCTCGATGTACATAGCAAATTAGCCACTCGCCTGTTTGAACGTTGCTCGCGTTTGTTTGAGTCAACATAGCATCCGCCTACGAACGGCGCGACGCTCATCGGCTCCGCGGCCATCTTTGCTCTCCGCCTACGCGATCACACCTTTCCCTAGCTAGCTATCTTTCGGTGCCTTATTTTTAGCACTAGATAGCCTTTCGCCCCACTTAATAAATTTTTCCTAGCGTTACTTTTGGTGTTCTCCACTCAGCGGAGGTTGGCCTTATATTCGCGTATTGGTTCTAAAGCGTACCGATCCTGCTTCTCGCTTTAACACTGCGACGTGGCGGATATGACTCGCCACTGAATAAAGTCACTGCCCCCAACTACATGCTGGCAACTCGACTAGACTCATATTTCAACTTTTTCCCGACACGTGCAAGAATATGATACCCTCCGACTACATGTACCGTTTCACTGCATGTATAGTGCCTTTACGGCTTACACTACACACGACTGAATCCAAAGTATCATTGTGATATTCAGCTGCCTGTAAACCTTGATCATGCCTGATTTGGTGGGTCTCTATGGATTTGAGAATAAAATATTTATTTATTTATCTTTCCACAGAAATGGTAGCCATGGGTCTTTCTAACACTTTTTGCAGTCTTACCCAGCATAAGCGTTAACACTGCAGCCTCCGTTTTATGTGGGCAGGTGACTTAAATGTACACACTCCGATTACGTAGCACCCGTCACCTGTGACGTCGATAGGTGGAATGAGTTTGCCCGGCCCCCTGATAGTAAGTCGTTATTGCACGTGAAGTTCCGAATTTTTCCTGGTTGCCATTATCCATGTCTGCGTGAACGACCCGTCGCCTTTCTCAGTGCCACCCCTTTCACTAACATCCTGTCTGGTTACTACTTATCACGCGTTGCGCCATCCATTGGCCATTTTAACACCCACCATTACACCGGAAACACTGAACAGGAGACAACGGATGCATAAACCGGTAAGTTACAGTTATCTACTCCGCATATACTCAATACTGCACATGTAGACCAAATGTTATTCTTACTGACATCTATCATTGCATATTAACTTAGACCTACCATACAATAGGTGTGCGGTTCCCATCTCACAACAACCGGTAAGCACGTTGTTTATCATTATCCCTTTTATATGCAGTGTGTGGCTGCTGGTGTGGAATACCTCTTCCGCCTGTCCGCAAACCACTGCATTGCAGTGGTTCCGGTGTGGCACAAATGGACACCACACCATGTCCGAAGCCATTTTCCAGACAAGGTAAGTGACAATGCCAAACCAAAAGGTTGACAATTGCTGTAATTATATTTTCCATCGTGCAGTCGTCCGTATGCACCCTCATCTCCGGTTGACAGGTGACACCGCAATGAAAGGTGATCCTACTTTTCTCACTGATCCAACAGTATTTTATTTCCAAGTAGTTTCCTCTAAGACATTGTTGACATGAAGGATACACACCACTACCGGGGGGTGCACTACATCGCTGCCATGTGATTAAGTAAGTCAACGCTGCGTTACTTACATGCATATTGCTTTCATGCGGGTCTACGGAACATATTCAGAAACCATTCCTCAGTGTTCGCGTGTTGTGGGTCAGGAGCGCCTCACACGCTCCCCATGAGGACGTGGATATTCGGATTCGGTACAGACGTCAGCGTTCCTTTTGTGTCTCTCTTTTGTTAGCTTTTCCATATTTTCACCATTACCTAGCATAACGCATTCCACGCAGTTGCAGACGATGCCGGAACCAAATTGAAAGCCAGGTGATCTCGTACAACTTGTATCATTACCGTTAACAAAGCCCATCCAATGCGTTCGTTTTGACGCACCGCCTAAGGCTACCTCTGTGGCTTCGCTCGTACCGATAATAATGCATGCTACGCGACCTATATGCACTTCATAAGTACTGCTTATGGGGGACCGCGGGGTCTATAGTGGAGTGCTTCCCCTTGCCGATTATGATGCCACCGCCGTGAGACATATATAGACTTATTAATATCAGTCATAGAGCTGTAGGACGCAAAGTCTTGTCAATTCCCTGGTGGCAACCATAATGCCCCTGTCATGGGCTAATTAGCACCATTCATGGGGGCGTGCAGATTCAATCTTATTTGATTCATCGGCGGTGATTCCCGTACCACGGCTGCGGAGACATTATGAGCTTAGTAAACGCCCGTATTTATGGACTATAGTCCTAACAATTGCGGATATGCCAGTGCCCATAAGGACACTAATGCTCTGCGACTAATATAGCATTACTAAAAACAAGCCTTCAGGGCGTGCGCAGCCAGTAGGTGAGGGTTTCCTGGTGCCAATTTGGATGCAAATGTCATGGACCAACATAGGCTACGTGAAGGTCGTCCATGTGGGCACCTGGAGCCGAGTACAAAAGTGCAGCTGTAGGCCATATTCAGATTTCCCTGTGAAACACACGTAGGCGTACTAAGTGCCATTCCTTTACCGCATTGAGGCCAAAAATGGATACTTATTTACTGACCATTATGACACCACTGCCATAGAACCTATGATACTTTTCCGTGCATCGCTCATGCAGCTAACCGCGGCCAACAATAGAGTCCCGTTGGGTGCACAAACAAATGCCACCTGTGTGGCAATCATATGGCCTTACTATGCACCCGTCATCAGCGCAGGAACCTAAAGCAAAATATGGTCCTGCATATATATGTGGGATAGTTGTATGAAACGAGGTTAACACTATTAATTTATTTCCTTCCTTTTTCCACTTGCCACCCTATTTTGGGTTACGCTTCATGAATTTTTGCATATACTGCACCTGATAAATTTTCCTTAGTGTTATTCATAATAACCGTATTATGATATTCATGAAATGCGTAACCTACTTCTATTCCGGATACTTTGAGATGTACAATTACAGATAATGGCTAACCTCCATGGAAACTGGCAGGCACATAATTAGTTATTTATTCAAGCCCATATGGAAAAGAAGAAATAGATCCCTGTATTGAAAAGAACGTGCACATTGGTGCAGTGACGTTCATTTACGGGAAATCGCATTAGGCAAATTCAGTGAAGAATAATAACGTATCGCCCTGTAACACCGCATAATGCTGATTATCCGTGCTGCCATATAAGGTGTACAAAGGTATTCCCACCTAAGCATATATGTATGAATAGATTGAAGCAGCAGCAATACCATTCCTTATCGTGTTAACTTTGCAAAAATTGAAATGCAAATATACATAAAACAATATATGCATTTACTTCCATACACCATTATGTATAAATAAAAAAATAAATTGTATATTCCTCGACGATTCGAGAAGCTATTCTCTATAAGGAACAGATCAAATGATGGTACAACTTTTCCATGACATTTCATCAATACATTTTCAGAGATAAACATGGATGCAATTGCACATTATGTTACACAGAATAATCAGAAGCATTCTGCTAGTTTTACCTGCCATTGAATCAGGATTCTTCACAAGCACATTACAGATATTTGGGCCGAGAGAAAAAGAATGTAATAAAATGGGCTGTTGTCCGAAATGTTATGTGTATGTGTTTCAGAAATTTATTCAGACACTATGGATACCGTTTTCGAATGCGTTATCTAGGGTCTGTGATGTCCCAAACATCGTAATCACGTTTTGGACGGTTAAATGCTTACTAATAACAAGCTTAAAATTGCAAAGAGTATAGCATGTTGTGATATCACTTGGAAGTTTGTTCCAAATCTTTGAGTACTGGGTTAGAAAGAAACGTTCTCTGATTCTCGTAGTAAATTTTAGAATCATAGCCTTTACCTCTTTGTTACGTATTGGGTATCTGTTGTTTACAGATATGTGAACACCGTTTTCAGGACTGCGAATTTGACAATTTATGATTTTGTAAAGGAAACATAGGTTCAGCTTCATTATCCGAAGCCAAACTAGGTCAACTCCAAGTTTATCGCATCGCTCCTTGTTTGTCAACTTTGAGGAATTTCCACATAGCTTTATCGTGAAGCGTCTCTGGACCCTCTCAAGGGCGTGCTGGTCAGATTTCCGTAGACTAGACTGTACCATTGAACAGTATTCCATACACGGCAATACATTTGTTTTGTAAAGGTATATACGAGATTCCGTGAGGTAAAACGTATGGCAGATATAACCAATGGTCTTCATGGCTTTCGAAACTTGGAAGTCACAGCGTTCAGAAAAGTTAAACGTAACTGAATATCGCACACCCAAGTCACGAATTGTCCTGCATTGCGAGATATAGGCACCTTGTAGTAATAAACTGTCTGGCGGTACTTGGCATTTGTACGACAAAATATTACACTTGTCCACGGCAAATGACATCTGCCACAGTTGGCACCAGGAGTCAAGGGCGGATGGATCATCCTGAATGAGACGTACGGCTTCCTGAGTATTTGCAAGTGGTTGTGAGTAGCCAACTTTAATGTCATCAGCGAAGATAAATGCAACACCATTTCTTATTCTATGGAATATATCGTTAATATAAATTAGAAAAGGAAGTGGACCAAAAACACCCCCTTGAATCACTCCATTAGTGATTGCTTTCGGTGTAGAGAAATGGTCGCCTATGTGCACAACCTGCTGTCTACCAATTAGATATGAAGACAGCCAAGAGAACATCGGTTCTCCAGTGCTTATAGCCTTCAGGTTTTCAGTAACCTTCTGTGAGGCACTCTATAAAGGCTTTTGCATATCCAGGAACAGGATTACGACACTGCTTCCGTTGTCAATGACAGCCGTTGTGTGGTTTAAAAAGTCAGTCCGGCATGTTGCGCAGGATCGACCTTGCATGAAGCCGTGTTGCGAATTTCTGATGATGTTAGTTTTGTTCAAGAATATAAATAGTTCATTTTCACTATCCTTTCCATTATTCTAGATACGATGGGTGTGTGATTTATGGGACGAAAGTTTGTAACCTCATGGGCAGCGCCATTTTTATGTCGCAGGATAACAACAGAAGTTTTCCATTGAGAAGGGTATACTCCGTTGTTAAAAGAGAGTGTGAAGAGGTTGAGCAGAGGCAGAAGGAAGTCACTACCACTGCTTTTTATTAAACATGGGGGTAGCCCATCAGTGCCTGCGCACGTTGAGCAGTATAAGCGAGCGACTTGAAGAGTGATTTTTGCTATAGTTAATTCCACTGTGCATAGACCTTCATTATTTTGCGGCGTGCTAAACGTTGGTGTATCTGATGATTCAGTGAGCATTGATTCGGCAAAATAAGCAATGAAAGCTTCGCAGATATCATCTGTTGCGTAGTAGTATGTTCCATTAGGCGTGGTGATAAAACTGAGATTGTCACTGCAACGCGAACCACGGGCGCAGAATAGTTTGGCTAGCTCAGCTGTTTTGTTAGGGCCATTCAGAGCTTTATACTCTTCTAGAATGAGAGTTTTGTCACGTTGATGCCTCTGTTCTTCCACGAGCTTCGACTGCTATAATAATAGCGCAAAGTCAGCAGTTAAATTGAATTTCTGACGAATCTTATAAAGCTTTCGCGCTGTCTTCAGCGCGTTGCGATCGGACTTAGGTTTGGTTTGGTAAGCACACTTTAGTGGTATTGTTGAATCCATGCAGAAGCCGATTATACTATAAAACAGGTCCGTCGCATGTTGAGGGCATGAAGAGAGAAAGAATTTATCCCAATTCATCGAACGAACCAGGTCCTTGAATGAGGCCAATTGCCGTCAGCACATCCCATACTTTATCGTCTAGGAATGACAAAACGTAACGACCCTTAGGTTCCGCTATAACAGGTATAAGATAAGTGTCCATTCGCGCTCTCCAGGTCGAAAGATCCATTCCAACACAGAATTTTGGAGGTGGCAGAATTGATGGCAGGACATGAGTGACACAACTTTGCGTATTTCCGTCTGATTTCACAATAGGCGGACTGTTCTCGGGGAGCAGGACTTGGAAACTGCCCGCGACGCCATATTTGTAGTGCGCAATAGTCCGAGTGAAATCCGTAGTAGGTTCGGTAAGCTGAAAAGAGTGAGAGAATGTTAGCTCTCGGGCTGGAATGTCTACAGTGCATAACAAAGCAGCCGAGCTGGAGAAGAGCGAGAACAGAGCGTGCGCCCGGGAATGTGTATTTGCAGAGAGTCAGAGAGCAACAAAGGGGTACAATGGAATCGGTGAGTAACAGTTGATAAAAAGAGTTAATGTTCTGCATCGTTCTTCGGGCTCATTCCACTGTGAAGAGGTACAGATTCAGATTCAGATGGACTGGAACGATAGGAA
>CALYDF020006894.1:0-12984 GCA_944474145.2 Dicrocoelium dendriticum | reverse complement strand
GTACGCAGATAACGTACAGTCGTCAGCAAACAGCAACATACGGAGAGTTGTCTCACGGACTACAGTTCTCGAACCGAAACGACGGATGTTCAGCAATTTACCATCAATATGGTGCTCCACACGAACAACGGAGGCACAAGCCGTATCAAAAGCACAAGGCATCGTTGCACGAAGATATATATTAAACAGGACAGGAGCTAAGACACAGTCTTGTTTCACATCAGTGACAACTGCAATGTCGTCCGAGGTCTCTCCACTCAACGGCACCATCGTCCGCATACCACTGTGCAGACATTCAATGAGAGTGACAAAGTTACGCGGGCAACCAAACATACCCACAGTATCAAATGCCGTGGTGAAATCAACAAAAAGAGAGTACAACTGCTGGTGTCGTTCTCTGCACTTCTTCTAGGACTGACTAGCCGCAAACACCATAACTATAGTGCTGCGACCCGAACGGAAACCACACTGCTTTTCCGCCACGTTAGGTTCCACAACCTGACTGAAGTGGCGGTTGAGCAGGATTCGAACAATCACCTTGCCCCCACAGATAAGCAAGTTGATGCCACGATAATTTTTGCAACATTTCTTTCTACATTTGCCGTTGTACAGGGGTAGCACAAGGGCACCCTTCAGCTCAGCAGCCACCTCTTCCTCAATCCTACGCAACGCACCAAGTGGTGCAGCGCAGTCAACAACGCGGGTCCGCTGTGTTTCAATACTTCAGGCGGGATACCGTTGGCCCAAGCACACTTGCCGTTTCGCAGCTGAGCAAGTGCTCTCTGAGTCTCATCCAGTGTCGGCGTTTCCACCAGACCCGTCTTCACATCGTACTGCTTGAGGGCGTTTAGTGTAGGCCAGCCAATCTCTGGACGGTTGTTCAAGAGACAGTCGAAGTGTTTCGGCCAGACCTGCATTATGTCTGCAGGCTATGTGCAGGTAGCGCCAGAACTACCATCGATCAACTTCCTCAGCGGCTCCAACCTCGGTACATACCCCGCCTTCAAAGAGTCAAAGAACTGATTGTGTTGGCGGCGTTCGGCGTAGCACTCCATCTGCCTCGCCTTCTTCATTCACCATGTATTTTTTGTGCGACGGAACTCTCGGGTCAGTCCCGTCGAAATTTGCAAAACTGACACCACTTTCCAAAGTCTCTGGGATCTGACACATGTGAAGCAAATGCTGCATTCTTTCCGGACATCAATGCGCCAATTGTTGCATTGTTATCCTCAAACTATTCAGGCCGCTTACAGTTTGCGCCCGATGGTCTCCTCGGCAACAGCTGTCAGCTGGTCGCGAATGTGGTGCCACAGGTCGCCCATTGTATATATGCAGTCCACATCACACAGGTATGCAGCTATCGCCTTTTCCAGCTCAGTAAGTTTCGCTCCGGTACCTTGAGCTAGAAAGTTAAATATACGCCGATTGACCGCGGGAGTGCAATACATAGATTTAGGAAAACATATGTACAGTTTGGTGCGCACCAATTTTTGATCAGTGCCACACGCAGCTCCACGCAGTACATGTGCCATGCGCACTTCACGCATATCACGCTGACGTACGATGACATAGTCGAGCAGGTGAGCGTGACCAGTCGGTGGGTGCGTCCAACTTGCTATATCACTCGCACTCAGTGCAAACCGAGTATTCGTGATCGTCAGGTCATGAGTGGCACAAGTGAGAGAAGCCTGTCACCGTTTGCATTCGCTGAACCAATGCCATGCGTACCGATAACATCTGCACACACCGATGCATCACGCCCAACGCGCGCGTTGAAAACAACCAGCAGAAAGAGTCAGACGCTCCTCGGCACAGAACATATCGCGGAGGATAGCTGAGTGTAGAATTGCTCACGCGTGTCATCAGGGCAACACATGGTCGGACCGTACGTGCTAATAAAAGTGGCAAATTTATCTCTTCCGAGTCATAGGCGAACAGTCATCAATCACGCTGATGCCCGTTGGTTTAACCACCAGCTGGTCATGGCGGCGTTCGGATATTGCAAATCGGACCCCATGAGCACGTGGTGCTGATGCGGTGTTGCCCAGCCAGTAGAATGAGTGGCCACCACCTGCTTCATGCAATTTACCTTGCTCAGCGAGCCGAGTTTTACTGAGCGCCGCAATATCGATGTGGTAAATCGCCAGCTCCATCGCGACCAGCGCAGTGCGTCGCTTGGGGCGCTGACTGGAGTACCGGTCCAGTAGAGTCCGCACATTCCAGCACCCGATGCTTAATGCCTTGCGCGCAGGCATGCACTTGCATTGGTGGGCAATCTCACGCGAGGTGGCGGATGTGCCTCAAAGGTTTCCTTGAGGGACTCCACCCGGAGCACTTGGCTCAACAGCCTTACCCACGAGGAAGTGGGTGATTGGGTGGTTTGCTTGAGGGAATCCGCACAGAGCCTTTGGCACATTAGCCTGATCCACAAGGCAGTGGGGAGCAGATCCAGCTCGGGAATGTGATTGCAGAGACAGATTGTGGTCCGCTTAACGGCCGTCACGCGCAGCTTTGGAGGTACGGGAACGATTTATATATGTTTTGCGACCGCAGTAGGAAATACCTGCGACCACGGCCAGACGCAGGTGGGTGTTCGCTGGTTTGCACCAATTTGACCAGGGACTGCCTGGCTTGAGTCGGGCAGCAGAAATCATAGAACACCCCGAGGTGCCCTCCCTCCGTCAGAGATGATGCATGGCGCTTGTGCTCTACGCCAATCGAGCTGTGAGCTTATAATCCGTAGACCTGTTGTCTCTCATTTCCTAACCTCTGAAGATGATGGACTAGGATACTGGCAGGGCGCTCACACCTGACAGTAAAAGGACTCAAATCCTCAGCCAAAGCCTTCGATTAAATGTACACCCGAAAGGCAGAGGGTCTAGCACATGGTTATTTCACTGGTTCATGCGGATTAGTGTCCTGGAACTTAGCAGGGAGAAGGGCGAAACCAAAATACTACCCAGCGGTCGCCACGAGGAGGAGTCCAGGACATGAGCCAATGGCGCAACAGTAGCAACAGTAGGTAGATCATCTGCCAGCGTCCAGCCACAACCAGCTTCAACGCACCATAGGCTCTCCCGTTTATGTTAAATGTACTGCTCTCACTAAGCACATACCTCCCTCCCTAAGCGATTATATTTATCCGAAGGCGCTGTACGTAACAACAACAACAACAACAACAACAACAACTCTTTACGTGCCATACTCGTATTCTACTAAACTTGCTTGGATAAGCAAATTGTGCTTACTGTGTGCAAATATGGCCAAATCACTGTTATTTCCAAAAGTGTTAATCACTCGAAACCCAACAAATATCGCCCAGTGGTCCTCCTCCTTGCGCTCTCAAAGGTGATGGAAGTAATCATGGCTGGCACTTAGGTCGACCATCTAGAATACTACAACAGCATAGCCCCCGAGCAACACGGTTTCCGCCAGCATCACTCATGCATTATCAACCTACACATTGTACACAATAGTTGGACGGAAGTAGTTAACACAAGCAGAGGGATAGTGGTCATTTACATGGACTTCTCTAATGCCTTCGACCGACTGGACCACTGCATTCTGCTTCACTGTCACGAAAGCTGTGGAAATAGTGATACTCTCCTTGGGTGGATTATGCATTCCTTGCAGGATCGGTAACGGCAGGTCAGAGTTTAAAGTGCGCTCTCCAATCCGATTCATATCGAATGTCGAGTTCCACATGAATCAGTTCTGAGCCTTGTCTGTTTCTCTTGTTCGATCACGCATTCGTCCACCTCGGATTTCTTGCTGTTCGCTGAGGATGATAAGGTATGGCGGAAAATGATCGACCCAGAATAATATGATGCGCTTTAGCAAGCCCTAGACAATGCGTACCGGTGGTCACTCCATAATCTGTTCCAGTTCCATTCAGGGAAATGTAAGTTGGTTCACATGCGTCACCCTCCAGGAATGACATACAAGCTTGGAAACCATGTCCTGCAAGCAGTCACATAGAAGCGCGACCTTGGTGCACTAGTTCAGGCCGATCTGGGCTGCTGAGCTAAATCTGAGAAAGCTGCAAACACCGGGATCCAACACGTTGGCATGCTGTGGAGTGTATTCGGGCGGTTTGATCCCTCTGCCTGTTCGCAGTTGCCTAACAACTACTTGCGGCCTAATGCGGAATACGCAATCCGGATGTGGGATCGCTTGCACAAAAAGACCTTGCAGCGCTCGAGGCTCCACAGCAACTGGCCACAAAACGCGTAACAATTTTTTGTTCAATTTTCCTCATCAACTTTAACTGAGGACCATAACATTACACAGTGGTCCGTACTGGCGCCTACGTGGCGACCTTATTATGTCCTACCACATTCTAAGGAACCCCAACCACATCTGCCGACACCAAACACAAGTGGGTAACAATGCGAATATGAGGATCCACCAGTTTCAGTTATCCACGCAGCGCAGCCGGTTAGAAGGCCGACGGAACGTTTAATCTCATGGTGTGTGTCAGAATTGGAACGCCCACCCAAATTACGCTGTTTTCGTCACCAATTTTCTGTGTTTGATAACTGCCTTGAGGTTGCCCTAACCTACCTACCTTACGAGTTACAGTATGTGTGTCCCGACAGACAGTATAATGCGAGGAACGGTGCACAACCAGCATTAACCTACACAACTGGTTGGCTCTTTCTGGTACATTTGTGGGAACACTTTGTCGGGTTCACCAAAAGGATTTGCATTTCTATTACTGATAAGTAGCAGGATATTATTTGTAATTTTGTTAGGGTTTTCATTCCAGTAGTTTGCAAATTATGTAACCCAACTAATTTCCTTCATGGCTCAATGGTTTAAGCTGCTGGCTAGTTGGAGTCTGCGAATACGCACCACTGACAAGCCTCAATAGGACGAAACGCCTCTGATGCCTTTCTGGACTAGACTCTGCGATGTAGCTTGTTAATTACTGGGATGTAAACCTTAACAATATTTTCATCTTATTACTTTGTTTTATATTTACCATCTTGCGGTTGTCTGACCATAATACTGGACTTGCCAATTATCCGCTACTTTACCGTAAATTACAATTATGCCAAACCCGGAGACGGATACCAAACGTTACGGGGCTGTCCTTTTAACATATTTCTAAAGTTCGTACACACACTTCGTCCAGCTTGCTTGTCTCTGTGGATTCTCTGGAATATACGAGCGTATTCACTTTGCTAGTAACAAGCTTGCTGAGATTTGGGTTGATGGCTTGCAAGTTCCTTGGTGATATGTTCATTTTACTTACTGTTCGGACTTAGTAGTAACACAGACCCAAAGTATGTCGGATTTCTGGACCATTGGACGGTTTTGTACACGCAGGAATGGCTTTCATTTCGTTCACTGAGCCTTATGCCAGAAGTGCAAATGATATGTTCAACATAATACAATTCCATGAAAATGAACTGGCGCTTTGTGCATTCAAGCAAAGGTTTAGGTCACTCAGCGTTTGAAATAGGTTGTCAAGATTTTTTCATCTTCAACCGGACCCATACCAAGCACCCAAGTCTTTTCCATATACACAACACATCCTTTGAGGTCAGAGAAGAAGAGAGCAATAAAAGTCGGGCACCCAGCTAGCGCACTGCTGAGGCCAAAGTAAAAACACTTGTACTGGGATAAGCCAAATTGTATGAGGAAATATGTCAAGTGTCGACTGTCAGGTGCATTTAAAAATATGCACTTCAAAAAGCATGTTTTGAAAAAACCTTGATGCTTGAAATTCTATGCATTACCTGATTAAGACAACTACTGGGATTTTGTCGACAATAATATGCATACTAATAACGCGCACGTCATAACATACTCGCATAAATCCACCGTTCTTTTAAATTACACCAGTTGGTTGAATACATTAAAAGCAATGTATCGACTTTAGCAACTATTTACTGAAATTCACTTTCGAGGCTCCGGGACATGAATAATTGAATCGCTGGCAAGTATGTAATGGAGGGATTTAAGATCAAATAAGCAAAGTGTTCTTTGTAAAAGCTTATGTTACCGCCGTAAATGTTGACGTCGAGCCTAGCTCCAAATCCAAACGACCGGTTTGCTTCGCACTTCAAAGAACACACAGCGAATATCGGATGAGGGTAATGTTGTGTCATGCGGAAGCAAAGGAATCCAGAGCTAAATTTAGCTAACTCTACATCTAAAATGTTCATCGGTGGCTATAGTTACCAAATATTCAGATGTGGACCAATCTGCGCGCAAAATAGAACGAGTGACAAACTCGGGGAAAATGATCCGACTGATCAGTTTCATACATCAAGATCTGTTTGTTTATTGCGCGAGCCATATCGTAAGCCCTGTCCAAAGAGCGCTTATGCACATCACCCATTAATCGGTTACTTTTTATTCGAGCATTCAAAAAT
The DNA here is from genome assembly GCA_944474145.2 of Dicrocoelium dendriticum. Taxonomy (NCBI): domain Eukaryota; kingdom Metazoa; phylum Platyhelminthes; class Trematoda; order Plagiorchiida; family Dicrocoeliidae; genus Dicrocoelium; species Dicrocoelium dendriticum. Next base: position 6,601 of record CALYDF020006894.1, on the reverse strand, counting down.
TCAGATACCAGTTGTTGTATCCGTAGGGTTTCTTCAAATCGCTTATTTCAGAGATTGCCATAGTCGCAATTTCCAAAACGACATCCGAGGCAAGAGTGTAACTTATGCAACCTTTTACCAGTTTGGAATAATAGCAAAGATTGCTAGCCCCGAGAGTCCTGGTGGCAGTCACTCTGTTAGTTGATTTTGAAATGTTGTTGCCAATGTTTTTTCACTATTCGAGAATACAGAATCTGTGCGTTGTTGAGTAGCTTGCAGCAAGCAGCGTAGCCTAGCAGAGCCGCGATGAGTACGCGGCGGCTAGAGTGCAGTGCGCCTTTGGAAGTTCTGGTGTTTACTCGCAGAGATGAACAATCCTATTTGAAGAGACAAATGTCCGTGTTCAGATTGCTCGACTGGTAGTTGGCATTTGACCTTGAACCCACTAACTTGTGCTTTGTGAAATTTACCCGCATAGTACAGTGCTGTATTATATCCTGCACCACGTTTGTCCTGTGTTCTCATCCACCGGATTTAATCTATGGGAGGCTTTTGTCCCTCGACCGTAGTGTTGCATTTGCCGCGTCCAGTTCAATGTGTCGGTTAATTGAATTAGCTGTGGAGGGCCATGCTCCCTGGAATTCTCTCGCAAGTTTCGTACTACCGCGTGGCATAATCTTTGCATTTTCCAGGATAAAAGTGCGTGATGTTCATGTGCGGAAACCAGCGAATTCGGATCAGTGCAAACATGTAGCTGTTCCTTACAGTAAGCATTAGTTTTCACAATGGTGAAACATTTTGTTGGCGATCGAAATAAAGCATTCCTCAAAATATCTGCTGTGCAACATTAAGTTCCGTGATTTTGCCGCCAAAACAAAAATAAAGCAAATTCAAAGCAGCTTCATCTACCATATACATGTCAGTCATGATTCAAAACGTTGGAGTTAAAGTGAAGCACAACAAGGTGTTTCTTGCTAGCGTCTGAAATTTTGTTACGCTTGACAGACGCAACCAGACAGATTGGACTTCATCAGCAAGATGTATGTCATTCTTTCTGATGATTCAAAATTTCGTAGGATGGATATTGCGACTGACAAGACACAGGCAATCGAGAAATCCATAACGAAACTCCTGCGTTGCTTAAAGCAAGCGAACGGAATTTACTCAGGTATAATTAAATACACCAGAGGGAGTGGGACAGTGATTCCAAGACTACATGGCCTGCCCAAAGTAAACAAGGAAGGGATATCGCTAAGACCGACATTGGATATGTGTAACCCACCGTCACATACAACAGAAAAGTGGCTCGTCAAACGGCTGGAACCAGTCAAGAGAGTCCTAGCTAGCTACATTCCTAAGAGTACCTTTGAATATCTTAGTGTGAAAATTGAGCTACCTGGGTGACAGACGTTTTCTTAGGATGTGATGTTTTTTTCACCAATGTTCTGTTGGAAGTGACCATAGACTACCCACGTAAGTTCATCCAGCTGCGTAACATCAAGGTTGGAATCCCAACAGACCGGTTGAGACAATTCCTACTAATGAGTACGAGAAGAATTCTGTTGCAGTTTAATGGAACGCTATAGCGACAAATAGACGGGGTATCAAAGGTTTCAACATTAGGACCGTTGCTTGCTGATGTTATCATAAGCAAATTGGAGTGCAACCAGCTGAACGTATCCAACAGCTTGGTTTACTAAGGCCGATATGGAGACGACTTATTTCCTATTGTGGATACCGGAACGCACTTCGATGATCTACTGACACAGCTTAACACTGTAGATAGTAACATAAGTTTCACCATCGAGCGAGAACGTAACGACTCGTTGGCAATTTTAGATGTCCAAATCAACTGGGCATCAGAAGCTTCAAGGCGTTTGGATTTCCGGGTGATCAACAACTTCACATCCGAGGTTTGTATTATTTTAAAAAATCATACGGCCGCCCTTTCCGGTTCTATCGGTCTAGTAACGTGATCGGTAGGTTACTGTCTTAATCTACGAAAACCATAAGTTTCGTAGCATAGTCGTAAAGGAAATGCTACAGACCTGCGTACGTCCACAGCTGCAGGCTTAGGGTTTTTCCAGCCCCAATTGGCGGCAATATGATAACACACATGTCTTTGTGCGAAATCTGTGTGGGATTATCTGAACGAGATATTCGCTCACCGGTGCATCGATCGCGGTGGTGCAATGAAATGGCCTGTCCGGTCACCAGATCTGAACCACTTGGATTTCTTCCTATGGGTTATTCGAAACGAAGACTTTACAAGTCAACGCCTATTCACTGGAACAACTGAAAGACGGGTTGTCAACCAATGTCAAGCCATCAACACGGAACATTTAAAAACAATTATGGCCAATTACCTCAGGTGAATTTTGCAATGAAAAGAGTATTCCGGCGGACAAGGTGAGTATCTGCTTCGTTGACGGATATATCACTGTTTTATCTTGTTAATGTTAATGTGCATAATCGCCGTTAATACTGATTGCCGTACTAAATTGATGCGTGTGTATATGGTAACATAGGCGAGTCGGGCAGGAATGAATGCAACGCGTAAAGGTGGTTGGACAGCGCATAGACTGGTCACTTCTTTGCAACTTCGTTCATTACGCCAACGTTTGCCTTTAATTATTACACTTAAGAATATAGGAAGGATGCAAGGAATCTACTAATATAAGATTGTCCTACGTGGTTTTGTATTTTCTCGTGTTCATCGACGTAGGTACTCGGCGTACGATGAGTATTTCTAAACAATAACACACCGGTCATTGAAAGGGGACAGATTGATGACCCCTCGCGTTGTGACGCGGAATTCACTAAGCGTTGGATTGTTTACCCAATAATAGATAACGTGAGCAGACATTTGACAGTCATAAAACAGTTTAATTTTACACTGCTAATGCGTACAATGACAAAATGAAGTAAAAACTGGCCATTTATATGGTAATCCAAATTAGTACGAGAAGAACCGCAGCTTCAAGCATTCGCTCTATGTGCCTAGTCGAAAAGCAAATGGTGTGAAGCAACCATCCAAGGGATTAGGATTTAACTCCTCTAAGTCTGAATCCACTCCAGACTTGCAACGGTGAACTCTGTGTCTAAGATGTGACAAGGCAAGCTTACGTATTCCTGCAAGCAATTGGACTGTGCTATGTGCGTTTCACCCTGTTATATCTCGTCAGTGGTGCGCATTCCCTCGGTTCTCTAAGGAGGATCGAACCCCTGACCGCTAGAGGCAGATGCAAACCAGTCAGAATCTTAAGACACTGAGTTATGGGGGATGTTGGCTAGGCTACATAATTTGCAAACTACCTGGGATATATCACCACCTATGTTCCGCTGAGGCTGAAAGCGATTAGCCTGCAACGTGATGAACTCCTCTTGCTAGACGCTAAATCCATGGCATTTTTAAACTAGGAGAGGCTGTCCGAATTACAGCCATCAGTATTACGATTAAACTCCTGCTACTAGTGAGTAGTATAAATTAAAAATGGCCTCTCTTAGTTTCATCGCTTCTTCAGAAGGTAACTCTATCCGCTGCACCACAGTAACATGCAACTCAATGGACAGTGAGTGTCGCTATATCAAATCCAGTAAATTATTCACCATAGTCGTTGCCGTCAAACGTAGCTCAGTGTTCTCAACCAAGGACTGGCAACAGCCGAGTTGCGTATTCAAGTCTTACAAGGGTCCAATGGAATGCGCACTGCAGACGACTCCCGAAAGGAGGAAACGCACGTACAGTGCTTTTCTGGGCGTGTAATGCCTGGTTGAGTTAATATAGATGTGCCGAATTTCTACCTATACAACTCAACGTCCCTTACTACTTTTCTGTAATCAGTAAGCAGACCAAAGTATTATAATGCTATAAGTTAATTGGCGGCTTAAATCCAAAAAGTTTGTCGATCGCTGAGGGGGCTACTCTGTTCTATGCACGGTAGTTGCTTACATTCAGTGAATAACAATCGGCGCCATACCACAAGTATTGGCTTATTCATTGTTGTTGTTGCCCTACCTCGTAGCTCAGAGTTATCAACCACGGACTTACAACAGTGAAGTTGCTGGTTGGAGCCCTAACAGGGTGAGGTGGGATGCGAACCGCTGACGATTCCTGAAAAGAGGAATCACGCTTACATTGCATTTTCGGGCATTCGATGGCTGTCTGGATGAGTCTAGATGTGACGAATTTCTGCCTCTACCATTTAACTTCTCCCACTACCCCCTGTAATGGCAATGCATCTGTACCAATACACTTAAACAACCTATCTGAGCACTACTGATTAGATAGTAATGCATTTTCATTAGAAGGTTGTCAGTAAATAGATAACTTTCCGTTATAAATGTTATTACCTAAACTACGGATATAAATATGCATAGCAGTGCAGCTATTGGTCTACATGGCAATCGTATCACTTTTAAATCCTGCATTCTCTCGCCAAGTCGAATTACATAGTTGAATGGACACAGCTGGATGCATAATTCAGCCGACCAGTGAAATGCGTGAGAGAAGGTTTCCAAGGCAGAATGGACAAAATAGGTGACAAAAGCTCAGGACTTATCTTTAGACAGTGCTGGTGGGATCCTGTCATCTAGGGTGGAAGTGCAAGCGATGTCTGAGACAAATGAGAAGCCAAAGAAGAACTTCACTTTTGTACATGGATTACACATCAAAGCAAGGAATCGAATGTACTGGAAGCACGAAGTACTATGTGTATCATCGGAAATTACACCAAGTATATCTAAAAGTGTTAGGACTAAGCAATATCCACCGTCTAATTAATGTACATAACCTCTTGATTGTTCAAAACTTACCCAAAATAATTGCCCTCTCATTATTGGTGCTCGAGAGTAAGTAAACTAGTATTTCTTTTCATAATTAAAAAGCAAATAAAGTAACTAATAGGTCAGAAGCTTTTAAACTAACGATTCATGATTTAATTATCAATAGTGAACCCGTTTTAGGGGCAACCTCCTCAAACAGATCGAGAACTTCTGAGCTGGGTAGAATGTGTGCGTAAACGCTGACGGCCATGACAAACGCGCACTTGCATTTACACACAGAGAATGTGATTTATGCTTAAATATAAACTTCGCTGATTTTGGGATAACAGGTCCACATATTGCACACCGGTTATCGGAAAAACGACCCATTCAGGAATCACTGGATGGCAAGCCATTAAATGTTAAACTGTTACTGTTCGAAGTAAAACTGTTTGTACTAGCCTAATTGGTCAACTGCAGCTTATAGAGTTGGTCAAAATACAGTGGTCTGGTTCCAGACGGTTTGAATACGAACATTTCAAGCTGTAAAAGGGTGGTCAAATTAGTATGCTGGTCAAAATATAGAGGTGATCAACTTTGGTGGTTTTCCTGTATTTAGCCAACACTGACTCACCAAAACAAGCAACTAAAATTAGCTCTAGTGACTGGGAAGCCGCCGTGCTGCGTGCTGATTAGTTTACGGTGTTCGCACAGGGAATTGAAAAGATTTGTAGTTTTGAACTACGATCCGTCGATCTTAAGGTTCAAATTTCAAAACTTAACAACATCCGATTTCGTTCTGAATAAAGACAGTATTAAAGAAATTATAACCCGTCGCGCAAGCATCTGCGCTTCCGGCAAATCATCCTGATTCACCACTCGTTGAGCATAAGTAACACGGAAATGCACCGGGTTTATTGCCGTTTGCAAAATGACACTAATTTTACCGCAATGATTAGATATTATAACGATTTGCATAAAAGCTTGACAACATGTAGGTAAAATTATCATACCGGTGCACCATTTCTTACTAAGTTAACGCTGCTATTATTCGCGTTTTTGGAGGGAAAGCTGATCACTTCTAGATCTCACCAAATAGTGGGTATCTGACACAGGACAATCGTACGGCCCGTCAACTATCAAGGGGCAAATATTGCCTTATGCACAATTGAATTTTGCACAATCCTTCCGGGCGGGTTACAACAAAATGCATTGATTGCCAAATTAAAATGACCACCGCTCATCCCTCATGGCCTGTGATTTTCTCACGGACAAATAAACATAGGGCTGAGAGTTACAACCACACTGTGAACAAACGGCATTTGTAACGTTGGTTTTTTCCGAAATGACTGAACAGCTCACATGCATTTATTTCCCATAATGTAATGACTGTCTGACTGAGAATGGCAGTGACGATGAGCCACCCAATACTTATCCAAATCCAAACTTGCGCTACTCTCTGTAACTAACATTTATCATGGCTTGTTAGATAGCCAGTAAATGAGCGCGCTACAAGTTTAAATTAACGTTAGGATGACACCGTTCGTTCTGCAGATAAGATTGTTGCAGAGGCCGTGGTTGAAAGTGAGTTTGTGAACTAATGTTGGCATGAGTTCAGCAGAGTAGGAAGTTGGTGAACTCAAATCATCTAAACTGAGCATTGTCAGAATTGTATGCATTTTGCATCGGTAAGATCACTTGGAGATCGAATACGAAAATCGATTGTGTTTATCGGTGCAAATAGCAAGCTGTCTTCTGCGGCTAGCTGTCAAAAGACCGAAAGTTTTAAGAAAGTGTTAGTCGGAAGTGATTTGGAGGTAAAGGAAAGTTAGCATGTAAATAAATGTCATTCATTGCG
>CALYDF020006893.1:0-12947 GCA_944474145.2 Dicrocoelium dendriticum | reverse complement strand
TCCGAAGCGCGTTAAAATAACTTGGATGGCACAAATCACTTCCCGTAGGAAATATTTCGGTGAAATATGCCCACTGAAGACGGGGAGCTAATTCGAATCGAATGAGGGTATGATGACTACGCTAGGTGGTGAGGAAGACGTGAAACTCTGTGACAGAGGATAGCACGTTTACTATGCGACCAGTCGGGGCACGTCGCACTTTAATTTCGATCACGAATTCAATAAGTGCTTCTACCTAGAGCGAATACAAAAACCGAGGATAAGAAGTTAGAAATGATACACTTTTATCGGGATTTGTGAAGCTATAAGTGGTGATTGTGAACAGGGATGGTGTATTCTCCTTCAAAAGAGGCCCTGTTTTGTTTCGACCACATAATTTTATCAACAAGCTAGTCTTTTTTTGACTGATGTGGGTTTCAGAATTTGCTGTAAACTAAATCCAAATGCTTGTTAATTCACCCCTCAACTTCAACTAGCTGGTCATCCGGTTAACTGAAGGCAAATGATAAAAAGGTAACAACCACTTGTAGCGAAGTGGCGGCATGAAATGCAAGATATAACGCTTGATATCCTCAGGTATCTCGCCTAGCAATAAAGCACACTGTGTGGTCACCGAGAAGACATGCATAATGACAAAGGAAACCAGGAAATTAGAGGGAATTTTCAGGAGGTATACATAACTTGGCCATGTATGATCTTGTTCTTCGCAAACCTTTGGTGAAAGTTTAGTCAGGAAGGAAAATCGGCAATTCATTAATTCACACCTCGGTATTGTCGCTTCCGTTTATTTTGTTTCTGAGCGTTTGGAGGTCTGTTTTCATAGAAATCCAGGATGCCCAGATATTCCTCTAAACAAAAGGGCTAGTTCTACGTCAAATTTATGTCAGGCTAACAAAGTTAAGATTTTGCCTACTTCAGAATAGAGAGTAAGTGCTGGACCTTGTAATGGCTGAATCCAAAATACTGCGCGGAATAGGGGAAAGGCGTGAGTCATCGAACCCGCCAAAACAAACAAATGGATGGGGAAGAATTGTTTGATATATCGATGTGATTTAATTTGTATTAAACTGGGAAATATCGTCTGTCACATACAGTTTGACTGATGCAATGTAATAGATTTTAGCATATTCATGATATCGCATACAGATGTGCTTTTCTCAAGCCGTCAAATCTGCTTCAGGATAAGTATGTCTGTCAGTTTAGCGAAGATGAGGGAGATATATAAGATAGAAATCCCTTTCCGAGAGAGGAAGATTACAGTATTTTGTGAAAGCTTCATGCAATACAAACTTAATAGAATTTCTGTACTTTGTGCTTTACACAGCTGTGCGAGCGCGTTTCAAAATGCAACCTTATAACGAACTACCTTCAAGCATCCCTGAATCGGATAGTACTCACTGATTGGCAGTTCCCTCATTTAAAGGAAACTTGCCAATGCACTGAAACTTGTCAGTGTTATTAATCTTATTGCCTAAAGTAATGCACGGAAAGTGTATCGGTAGATTTTGTATACGAGTACTACAACAATTCAAATACCTGCATTTAAGGCGCTAATCTAAAATTACATTTTTGATTGTTGTTATATAAAAAGTATTTTTGGACAATTCACGATTGTAGGGGTGTAGGGATTTACAACTGCCAGGGGCGACAATTTTACGTCCTCCCAGGGCGGAAAAATTCGTTTCTATACCAGTACACAACAGTCACCGTACTACTGTTAGATCCCTCTTTCTTTGAGATGTAAGTTTGGGGAATCGTTTGTCTTGACTTGTTACCAAGGGATGATTGCTTATCGGTTGATTCTCTATGCAAGCTTGTGGTGTTTGTAACAGAAGCGTTTAAAAGGGTGTCCACTCCGGTTACCCTGCAGCAATCGTGGCATATGTGGCTGATGTTCTAGGGGACTTTGGCTCGACAATAGACCCATGAGCTGCAGATGTTGGGGGTTTCTGTTCGCCTGTGTTGTGCTTTCTACATACAGGTGTCATCAAGAATGGTGGGATTCGATTACCCACACGTTTCGGTTGGTGCCTAATTTCAGGTGCTACGGGCACTGTTCGCCTCTCGGAGGTATGGCCAATTTTCGCCCGATGTTTTGCCAAAGGTGGGGAAAACAACGGCGATCGGGACCTGGCGGATCGTAGTTCAGGAGCAAGAACTTGTGCATCATTCCTTTGGTTAAATGTCCCTAGTTTTAACTGGTTCAACTTTCCTCCAATGAGAGGACCTCAGTGCTCATTCGCTGCTCGGCTTCTGCTAGCAACCGGCTGTATTTCCGGACTAAGACAAGCATGCACTTGACACATTGGATGGTCTAACAGGTAGTACAAAACCAAAGGACAGCTTGAGAGCTATTGATCTCTCCCACCTGCTGTTAGTATAAGCTGGCACACATCGGATGGTGCCACCTGGAACAATGCGAGCAGGCTAAGCCTAATTTGACTAGTCGATAACATCCTCCTGAACCGCAACTACCCTTAGCTTGGAGCCCCTTGGATGTGTACTTACCCAAATATTTACCGTCTGCCTGGTGTCGATACCTGAGCTAGTGTGACGACTGATGATATTTCCGCCTTCGGTGGCGACAGGCATCGGCCAAGCAAACGTTGAGATTGTGCGCAGTCGATGGAGTTGATCTGGCTGCGCGTCGGTCCCAACGGTATGCATTTGCACCAGTTGACAAAGCCGCAAGAAAATCCAAGCTGGTGGACGCAGACAGCAGTTGGGCTATTACTGAGGTCTTCGAAAGTAGCCAGATAATATCCACCAACTAAGCACGAATTGGAAAATACACAGAATGGAGAATATTGGCGAACAATTTACACGGCAAACACCTGTAAGACTAATCTGGATGCAAAAGTAGAATCCAGAACACGGTACTTTAAAACCCAGCGGCTTCCGTGCTTACAGCCACTAGTAGCGATATCCAAAAGAGACGTACTGGTCAAAAGACCAATAACTTCCTACTTCTATGACTATTTCCAAGTAGAATAATGCAAATGCGATCAAGTAAATCAATAGCCTTAGAACAAATGCAAGTAAATCACCATGCAACTTACTGTAGTGAAGATAGGTAGTCAATTACGCAGGAAAGGTCCAACTATTTGAGGTGAACTGACGCACTGATGTGTCGGACAGTCAGTTGCTTTGTGTGTTGCACTGTGGGATGGAAACAACCTACATACCTGTGTTTGCGTTGGAGTTTGGTTAACCGTTCTCGCGTTAAATACAACTAATGCTTGCTTGCTGCTACTTTCTTGATAAACTACGGCCACCGAGCTACTGGGCGTATCGGATACAGGAAAATCCCGCAAACAACTTCCGGCCTACTAGCTCAGAATACTACAGGCCGAACGTTTGCTACTGTCGCCTTAATGCATGTTTTGTGTTACTGATCGACGGTACCAATGCCGTGGCGAGATTGATTGAGTTCACTAGGTCCACCGAGTTCACTGGTTGTATGTGGACTGACAGTGTCATCGCCGTCTTAGTGCTTGTTGAACTGTTCGCTGAGTTGGCTATTCTTGTTGCGGACGTGTTATCAGTAAATGTGATGAAATCACCGGCGCGTGCTTGCGTAACATGTACTGGTGTAGCACAATGAACTCTCGATGAAAGTGCGCCGAGCATGGTTTGCGGGAACGTCTATGTCACTGTGATTGGTTGTGTCGTCCGACGATCCTATTAGGTGGTACCTCGATCCGCGTACTGTTTGTTTGATGAGTAGATGACTTTTGAACGTGACTTCTCTGTTCTGTGCTTCATGACCTTTATCTATTTGCTATTGTGATCGGATTTGCCGCCCGATCCGCTTGTCTAGTGCACTCTTTCACTGAATGCACTCAATTATGCTGGCAACCTCTCGCAATTAGTGTTGAGTATACTGCGTCCAGTCCAGTGTGGCTGTTGTTTGAAGTTGTTATGGAGTATCACGTTTCCAAAAATTCCATCCCTCTCCTTGTAATCCAATCCGCCCTACTCAGTACATTGTTCAGAGCGAAATGGTGATCCTTATGCGCAGAAACCAGTAAACTATTGATCAGGTCTCCTTACGGTCGTCTTGGAACCGATGATTAATGTACAAAGTTTCCTTACAGTTTGTCGGGCGTAGTTTGGATCACAGTCTTTATATTTGATCTGCTAGCTGACATTCATTTGGTCGTCATGATTAACTTTTGCCTTAGGTCATGGGATCGATCTCCTAAAAGTAACACTTTGTCTGCGGGCTACAGAGATCCCATGTGCCCGCAACAACCTCGCTATTAGTTCGGAGACGTTCTTGAGGTAGGCAAACACTATTCGTTTTCTTGTTTGCACACCGGACTGCTGCTGTGGCTGAGGCGTTTGGTTCTTCAACCTTCTGATGGAATTTCTTGTATAGCCGTTGTTTCCAAACACTCTAAGTTTTGGTTTTCTTCGTACCATCGCCATTCTTTTGTGTTGCAATGTGTTTACGTCACTGTGAGCAGGCTCTGAATGCAGTATTTTGTGTGATTCATTGAACTTGGGCATGGCCATCCTGTTGCATCCTGCTGACAAGCTGCAGGCATTTGGCCGCGCATTTGCCCTCACAGATTTTTGATTTGATAAATAAGTGTGCCGCTCACTAGCCACACGCCTTCACTGCATATCTTCATTCGCTCGATCACTGGATGACCACCGATCCTCTGACGCATGAGTCAATAGCTTTAGCTGTCCTTCACTTTATTAACGAGAAGAGGCAAACAAGTAAGTGGCCTGCAAACAGGAACGCATGTGGTTGCACTGTTATGTAGTTGGGTGCTTGCTGTGTTTGGGGATGGTGATATCCAACGTGCGTTGTAAACACCAACGACGAACTTCTAACTGTGGTGTCAAGTGTGGCTTATGGATCACAAGGACCTAGTGATCAGAGCGTTAGTCATAAACCACCAAGCCCCGCTTCTAACTCCGATGTCCGGCTTGCTCTACCTAAGGAGTCCAAACACAGATGAAACGAGTAGTGCAGTGAAATGTGAGAAGCGAGCAAAACCTCGAAATTCTTCACGTAGTCAAACTTATTCGCTATTGTATGTACGCAGCAAGCAATACATTGCAATGACCAGTCTGTGTTGTTCTCTTTTTTGGCAGATATTATTACGCGCAAAACATACTGCGGAAGGTTAAAGGTCAAAGACTGGTATATCAATTTCTTGAGGACTGCACCTGTCCGGACTCCATCTCTGCTTCAGATGCAGAAACGAAAACAGTATTTTCTTTTGTTCAGTAAAAGTTGACGCATTTTTACAGAAACGCTGATGTTTACTCTATCGCTTTCATCATCACTAAAAATAAACGCCGAGGCTAATCTTGCTGACGTTTCGCTCGTTGCCACAGTTGCGTGTGTAGTTCAAGTCAGTCAATAACTTTGATTCCTTCCAGCCTCAAAAACCAATTTTAGGGAGGAATTGGTACACGCTATTCAGTTCCATACAGTTAAACAACAATGCTCCGCGCCCTGAAGTGCGGTGGGTCCAGTTGGCAATATTCACATCTCAGTAATAACGATAAATAACAATGGTAAGACAGTGGAGTTGAACGCGAATGGAATCTAAAGCAAACAGAAGCAAGAAGACGGTGCTTTAGACTAAGCAGGATATAACAAAAATTAACAACTAGATTAACGGAACCGGATGCAAGAACGTTACTAACACGCTGTAACAAATGGCAACTGTGTTTTCTTACAGCTAGGACCCAATACTCTCGTGAGTTATGCGACATAAATTCACCTAAGACGACAGACAATTGGGTGACTTTACACATGAGACAGCTAGTTGTGAGTACACTTCTGGTGAAGCCGTACATAAATCGATTGAAAATTACAACAGTCTTTGGTCTGAGTCTGGTGATAAGACACACAGTGGCTGTAAGACATTTCAGTGATGTAGGCGTTTAACAGATTGTCGCACTCTCATCGACGATCCCGATCTAGGTGGATCTCAAATCACAGCTGTCACTCCTGGGAACAGCCAGGGAGATGAACAGCCTATCGCTGACTGTCGTGGTATAACTGTCGTGGAATTGCAAATTGCTTAGTCTTTAGATGGGAACAATAAGCGCAATGTTTCAATCATTTCATGTTTCTAAACTTGATTGCCACATCGCCTCCGAAACAGCTTTTCGCTTTCTATTAGCACGCAGTTAGACCCCTGTCCACCGCAAAATCGACTAGGTAGTACCTTATCATCTTTATAAATGAAAAGGTAAAATTGCGCATTTCGCGACGGTGCAGGACAAAGACAATCTACATAGTTTCATCATTTTATACAACATAATCTGATGATAGACGAATACTTTTCTGCTTTACAAGGTAGTTCCCTAAGAACTTTTACGATGTTTAATTAATTAAAAAGGATAAAAATAAGGGAAGTAAAGCGTAGAGACAGATGTAAGCATAGCCAGAAGTTCAAACAAACTAATACGACCATTCGTTGAACCGTCTCTTGGGGACCTGCTTCTATGCTGGGTAGTTCCTGGAGAGTTTTCATTTGACTTCCACACCACCTCTGGCCCTGACTCAGCGATAAGTGGTTTTTACATCTTTGGACAATGAAAAGGAATCCCTCCGAGGTTAACGTTGCAACAGTGAGGACATAGTAAAGCAAACTGTCCTGAAGTGGTTTGGACGTACTAACAAATCTTTCTATACTGAAGCCCACAAACTTAGTGGAGGGTTGATGCAGGCGTTCAGCTATAGCTGAGAAATGTGTTTGAAAACAGATAAGGTTACTGTGATGGGGTTGTCCTATCTAAATGATCTGATGGATCAAAAGAGCGAGCAAATTAACCCATAAGTGGACACGGTATGTCCGACGTTCGTTTGGGTTAACTACCGTTTAATAATTAGTAGTGGGGATTTTTGTATAATCCAGAGATAATTCATTACAGTCCACTCTTAGTTAGCAGGATTTGGCAAGGCTGGAAATCATTAGAATACGCTGTTTCGACCTTCTGGGTCTCGTCAGTGGTGCGCCTTACATCGGACCCCTGCCAAGTTCCGACCCCTTGACTTCCGGCTGCAAGCAGCTACTGCCACTAAATCCTGGGTGACAACCGCGGACTTGTATGACTGACAGCCCGACTCATATTCCACTGCCATTCCGGTTACGAAATGTGCAGAGGACAACATAGCCTCACGAGTTAGGACGTTTCCCATAGCGAATGTGTACGACACAGCACTTAGAAGCTATACGGACGGAATTTAGATTACTAATGGCATCCGGAAGTCATGGGGTTGGAATCCCGCTGGGGTTCAATGAAAGGCGCACCACTGACAAGACCCAGAAGGTCGAAACACCTGCATCTGGTGCTTTTACAGACTTGTCAAAGCCTGCTGACTGAGAGTAGACTGTGATAAATTACCCCGGTATTAGTACCATTGACTCAAAGTAGGAAACTTATGGGCTCGTGAGAGTCCTTAGTTATTGATTAGAGAGGCCGATTTATATCTAGGGGTTGGTTTGCCAAATGTGTTTTACTTTTCGTTGAGTTGACTTTTCCGAATAAACTCTTGTACTTGAAAGACTGAGTTGTAGAACATTTGCCACTTTGATATTTGTTAATTTCACTTTTCAACTTTCCAGGATCATCTTGGGAACTTCTCGTGGTAAGCGCTCACACGTTACGCCGATAAAACACCGGCTTAACAAGGCGTCTTGGATAATCTTCTGAAAATGCTGCTCACTGTATGGCCATTAAAGTTAGAAACGCGTCAGAGTTCGCCTTACCCAGTTTATCTATGCTGACAAGCACAGAGCTTTTACTCATTTGGGATCATCAATTCTGTGTTTTGCAGACCAGCTTCCAGGTTCTTCCATATTTATTTTTTGATCATCCATACTACCTCAACTCTGTAAATGGTGTAAATTTAGGTGCACTGTGTAAGCAGAAAGCGCTTAGGTAGGTTGCAACTACCTGGATAGCTGAGTCAAATGCTTCGTGAGAATGAACTTGTAGTGCTGCATACAAAAGCTACGGCGAGTAGAAGATTTTAAGCACACAGAAACTCGTATCATTTGTATCTCTGTCCTTCAAGCAATCTAAATACTTGTTACCCCTCTATCAGTAAGATTAGGAATCTGCCAAAACTAGTTAGGAAATTCGCAGCTCAGTTAAAACTGAGGAACTATGAACAATGAACAAGGAACAATGATATATTACAGTTAAAAAAGTGATTGCATTACAAGTCCCGTAAGATGGTTGAAGTGAAAGTAAACATAAGTGTAAATCGTCACTTTAAGCGTCTAGTGAATTCAAGTGTCCCTTATTCATAGAAACGTTGTAGAATGTGTACTGAATTGTTACTTTAGATTAATATGGGAAGTAATATGGGTAAGGCATACCTTAAGAACAATAGAAACGACGGACGCCTACTCGTGCGCCGCTTTCTTGGACTGGGGTAAACTGATGGACGCAGTTGTAATATATCCGAAACTATATTCCACAACAGCAGTGTGTAACTAGTGAAGCACGAAAGCTGAGAATGAGCACCGTATTTTTCGCGTTTGTTTGACGCGGACATTTCTGATTATATAACGTAATGTAGGTGGATAAGCGAATCATCCAGACGTCTTTTGAATACCGTTAGCGTGGGGGAAGAAACAACGTATGTAGGAAGAGCGTTCCAGTGTTCGCATACACGAAGGGAAAAGAAATTCCGGCGGCATTTCAACCGGCTGTATTGTGTGGCCAGCTTTAGCTGGTGTCCTCTGAGTGTTGCATTGTTATTCAGCTTTAGTAGGTGACGACAACAATGGTTTGGATTCCTCAGGCTCATATAAGTCATTATCAAGTCGTCACGCAGGCGTTGATAATGTCCACTGTAGACCCCGAGGGTTTTCAGCCTCAATCGGTACGGGAGATGAAACAGGCCCATTACGTTCGTGGTCGCCCTTCGCTGTGGCAGTTCAAGAGCGGGCAGGTCTTGCTTTTGCCATGGCTGCGAGGCGTGGATGGCGTACTCAGAATGAGGCCGAATGTAGGCGTTGAGCATCTGAGAAAAGATGGAAGGATCGAAGCGCCCGAATGCCCTCCGCAAAAGGCCAAGGTTTTGGTTAGCTTTTTTGGAGGCTTTCTCGGCCTGACGGGAACTGCCCAGATCTTCCTGCACTACCACTCCTAGATCGCATCCTGTTGTAGTGCGTTGCAATATGTGATCCTCCAGTCTGTATTCTCGTGGCTTTATGGCGTATTCTCAACACCTTGCACTTTGTAGCCTTGAACTGAAGCAGGTTCTGAGTCGACCATTCGTAGCCTCTGTCCAGATCATCCTGAAGTGCTGCATTGTCGCTGGTTGTTCTAATGGCTCGCCATATCTTGAGATCATCAGCGAAGAGTAAGGAGTTGGAGTTGATTACTGTCGCGAGATCGTTTATGTAAATCAGGAATAGTCGTGGACCAAGTACTGAGCCCTGGGGCACTCCGCACTTAATATCGATTGGGTCAGAAATGAAGCCTCGAACCGCTACATTCAGATGTCGTTGAAGCAAGAAGTTACCTATCCAACCGAGGATTGGGTCACCAATTCCACAACACTGCAGTTTGTGAAGGAGGATACGGTGGTTCAGACGGTCGAAAGCCTTTGAGAAGTCCAGATATACTGCGTCAACACCTACGCTGCTGTCAACGGTCTCAGTCCAAATGGATCTGGCAAGCAGCAAGTTTGAAGTGCAAGATCGGTTCGTACGAAACCCATGTTGTTCTTGTGCTATGATATTGCGTTCTTCCAAGAAGTTCATCAGCGCTTCGGCAACAATCGCTTCTATGATTTTGGAGAGCACCGGAAGTAGTTTTATCGGGCGAAAGTTGGCCGGGTTTGTACGACTTCCCCCCTATGGGAGTGACGATGCCTTGTTTCCACATTGTTGGCACGCGCATCTCATCGAGGCATCGTTGGAAGAACTTGCAGAGGGGGTCCGCCAGGTTTACTGCAGCCAGTTTCACCGCATTTGGACGAATATTATCAACACCTGGAGAGGTATGCTCGCGCAGGGCAATTAGCCTTTTCATAACATCCGCAGTCGTAAACGTGACGTGGCTAAGTCGTGGTGGTGGTACAACGATTGGGAACAGTGTATGCGGCGATGTCGTGCTCTGGAAGTTCGGGGTGAATTATTGACATAGGGCATTGGCCGCCTCGGTTGCGTTTTGTGCTAGTCCACACACTGTTTGTAAAGCAGAAATTCCTCGCCACACTTTTCTGAGCTTTTTAACTTATCTGCACAGAAGCTTGGGGTTTGAAAGGAATTTCTAGACTAGATTCGGTTGGTGCTGTATTTTATCTTCGCGTATCAGGTTTACGCAGTGATTCCTTTGGATAGTGTAGGCTTCCCATGTTTCGGCACTCGATGACTCCTCGTATCTTCGCCAGAGTAAATTCCTCATGACGATACACTTGCGTGTCCTGCTGCGTATGAATGATTTTACTGTCTTCGCTCGCGAAGGTCTTTTCCTAGAAGTACTAGTTACTAACGTGTTGAATTAGTGAGCAAATTCAGACCAGGAGTCATCGGGGGACCGTTCTGCTAGAAATGCCCAGTTTGCAGCATTTATCAGTTTGACTAGAGCGCCGTAATCCGTAATGAGCTAGCATTCCTCGGTGTTTTCTGAGGAATACTCTGCATAACAGATGTACTTGAACATGAGGGTTGCATGGTCGCTACAGCCTAAAGGACTCTCTATCTATACCGTTTCGACCATAAGCTCTTCATTGGTGTATAGAAGATCCAGGATACCCGGTTTGTTTCCCGTCCTGAATCGTGTGGGAGATGTGATGTGTTTGTAGATTGGTAGCCCACTGATTATCTCCTGTACTTCCGTTTTAAAGTGTTCGTTGATATAATTTGGGGTTTCTATGGTACGAATATTGAAGTCGCCAACCAGGAGAATGTGGCTGTACGACTGCGCGAGAATGGTCTTCATTGTGGAGGCTAGGCGGTTGTCCATTTCCAAGGTAGCCGACGGAGAGCGATAAACCGCACCCAACAAACATGCGTCCCCAAGGCTAATTTGAAGACGACACCAAAACGCATCGACAATCTAAACCTCTGGGTCATCGATGAGATCAATGTGTAGTTCGCTGCGATAATAAATTACTACTCCACCTCCTCTACTTGGTCGATCGTTGCATAGAATAGACATCCCTGGTAGTGCGATTTCTGCATCAGTGATCGCTTCATTCAACCAGGTCTCGGTTATCATAACGAGGTCGCTTGACATCGAGGTCTGCGGAGCCCCGTCAGTTTGCTTAAAAGACCTTGTGCGTTGGTATAAAAACAGGAGAATGACTCATAGGTTAGAAGGTTATTTGTGGATATAGACAACAGGTTTGAGACTTGGCCAACCCCCTTGAGGTCGGCTGCTGCTAGTTTTTTGGAATTGTTAAGACAAGGCTCGCGAGAATAACTTGGGATAAGTCTGCACCGTGTGATCAGGTTCATGATTATCCTGATGGTCACTCACCTCCTGCAGTGCTTCGCCGGATGCTATGACGGCAGTCAGATCAGTCTCTGTGGTGGACTCTGCAACAACGGTTGTTCCCACTGAGTTGGTTCTCTCCATGGAGTAACCAGTAGCCTCTGGTCGTTAACCTGCTGCTTTAATTCGAATTTCTGTTGGTAGCATGTTCCGGAATTTGCCCCAGTTCTTTGGAACTGTCTGTAAAGTTAGCTGAGACGGTAAGACCAACTTCAGCAACCTGAGACCACACTCTTTGTAATTTGGTGACACGGGAATCCTGGTCAGGGAGATAGCAATGACATTTTCCAATGACAGTGCCTCACGAATGTATCGCCATTGCTCCAGGTCATGTGCCTGAACTTCTTCAGGAGGTGAAGCTTGAGACTCGGGGACGCCATGATTAATGATGGTTTTCAGCGCGTGTTTTCTACTTCCCTGTTGATTGTTCATAGCCTTTGAAGGTTCTTTCCACGGAATATTCAGTAAGATACATACTCCGCTCGATGCTCTGTGACGTCGATTTGCAGCGAGCAGAATGGATTCCGTTTCGTCCGCGGAATGTAGTGTTGCTCGAAGTAGTCGAGGTTCACCTTAGTGTAAATGGTTTGGGTATCTTGCGATGCGGCTCAGCGTAGTGGGTTCAGCACGCATGCTGATGGCACTACAGATGGAATCCCACTGACTACGATTGTCTATCAGTTTGCCATTTATTGTGTTGGATTTGGATTCAAGAACGTTAGTGCACACAAGACTTAAGGCACCATGATTCCGCCTTGTGGTTTGCGACTTAGCAGCACTAGATTCTTCGCTTTTGTGGATTTGTGAACCGCACTGGCGATAGCGATCCATGTTGAGGCACAGTTTTGACCTCTCCGATAAGTGGAGTCACAGGAGCCTTTGACGGCGTTTTCCTAGATGCAACCGCTGCGTAGGATGTCCAGTTATTTTTTATCGTAGACTTGCTGGAGTTTTGTGTGTCGAGTATGTCAACTGAATTACTAGTTATTACACCCTTGGAGGACGTAGTAGCAAGTGGGTTGTAAACGACTTTTTCACTTAATGGAGTCATGAGGCTAGGGGCCGTTGGAGACTGAGACGTGATGGTGGGGTTGGGATGCCTGGCCTTCTTCCTCGGCCTAAACGGAGTTTGTAGGTGTCCGTTCAGTTTCAAGTATAGTGTTGTTTACTTTCACAGCTGCGTTGCGAACGTTCACCAGTTGCTCAACTGTTTCCGCCAACTTTTCACACTTTTTCATTAGGAAAACTACACAACTAACGACAGGAATGGATTTGCACACCTGGCAGAACCAAAGTGCCTCGGTTTTGCTGCTGTATTGTCTAGTTTCGAGTGCACTCATCCCTAAACACTTCCAATGGTACGCTTTTTGACAGTTAAAGCAAACTGGACCAGACTTAACAGTTTTTACACATAGGTCCCAATTAATTTTCGAATGGGCCATATCCACTTGAGG
>CALYDF020006892.1:0-12909 GCA_944474145.2 Dicrocoelium dendriticum | reverse complement strand
AAAAGGTGGACGAGGCTAGCAGCCTCACGTAGTAAGGGATCAAGAGCGTTGAGTCTGTATAGCGTAAACCACTTAAATCAGAGTAGCATATCAGCAATCATAGAGAAGGAAACTGATCGGTGGACTAGATCACCACACCGCCAGTTGAAGAACAATTGAGAACAGAGCGCGATAAAGCATAAGTTAGCGACACGATGAAAAGGGTTTATTGACGATGGGTAAGAGAAGCCCAATAGGCTCTCTAGGTAATGTAACGGGATGGTAGAGTCAGACGAGCAGAGAGAGGCGACGTCTCAGAAGTCTGCATAAATCCGGAGAGCAGGAGGCCGATCGGGTAGGACTTGATTAGTTGGCGCGTTTGGATAAGGACATGTGGTAAAGGTAAGAAAGGGGCCAGCAGTAGATGGTGGGCAAGTCAAGCAGGCTCTAAATTTAAGGGAAACATCATGTTAAGACTACGGGGCGCATACCGCGTAGTCTTAGTAGCATAATAGCAGACTGGGGAAACAGACCAGGCAGGTGATCCAGAATCAGGGCAATGCGGTAAAGCCGGACTTCAGATTAAAAAAGGATTGAAAACAGAAAGCAAGAGAAGAAAAGGTTAGGGTCGGGGTGAGAAGGGTCTATTGGTAAAGAGTGGAAAAGCCCACGAGGCTCTCCAAGTAGTGTAAACAGCACCAATAGGTCAGCCGAACCAACAGAATTGACGTCTCAGAAGTCCAAATGAATTTAGTGATTACAAGGCCGACTAAGCGGTATTGGATTAATCGGCGCTTTGGGACTAGGTCGTACAATGCAGATAAGAAAGAGGCTATAACAATAATGTGGGGTAATAGAGTTAACTCTGCGGAGCCAATACCGTTTAAGGCTCGGTATCATGGGAGCAGTCAGAGATAAACAGACTAGTCCAGTGAGACAGGATCACGGCAGGGCAGTAAGGCTGGCCGTCCGATTAATAAAGGGGAATGAAAAGAGAAAGCGAGATAAGAAAAGGTTAGGGTCAGTATGAGAATGGTTTACTGATAAGAAGTGAGGGAGCCCACGAAGCATTCCAGGTGATGTAAGCAAGACGTCGTGTCAGCGGAAACAAGGTTTGTAATGTGGAATAACTCTAAGTAAAAGTGGAAACAAGTGGCTGATCTAGCGAGACTAGATTAGTCGGCGCGTAGGAATAGCACGTAAAATTAAAGGCAAGGAAAGAGGCTGTAACAAAAGGTGGACGAGGCTAGCAGCCTCACGTAGTAAGGGATCAAGAGCGTTGAGTCTGTATAGCGTAAACCACTTAAGTCAGAGTAGCATATCAGCAATCATAGAGAAGGAAACTGATCGGTGGACTAGATCACCACACCGCCAGTTGAAGAACAATTGAGAACAGAGCGCGATAAAGCATAAGTTAGCGACACGATGAAAAGGGTTT
Organism: Dicrocoelium dendriticum; assembly: GCA_944474145.2. Lineage (NCBI taxonomy): Eukaryota > Metazoa > Platyhelminthes > Trematoda > Plagiorchiida > Dicrocoeliidae > Dicrocoelium > Dicrocoelium dendriticum. Next base: position 11,492 of record CALYDF020006892.1, on the reverse strand, counting down.
ATTGACGATGGGTAAGAGAAGCCCAATAGGCTCTCTAGGTAATGTAACGGGATGGTAGAGTCAGACGAGCAGAGAGAGGCGACGTCTCAGAAGTCTGCATAAATCCGGAGAGCAGGAGGCCGATCGGGTAGGACTTGATTAGTTGGCGCGTTTGGATAAGGACATGTAGTAAAGGTAAGAAAGGAGCCAGCAGTAAATGGTGAGCAAGTCCAGCACGCTCTAAATTTAAGGGAAACATCATGTTTAGACTACGGGGCGCATACCGCGTAGGTCTTAGTAGCATAGTAGCAGACTGAGGGAAACAGACTAGGCAAGTGAGCCAATATCACGGCAATGGAATAAAGCTGGACGTCCGATAAGAGAGGGATTGAAAACAGAAAGCGAGAGAAGAAAAGTTTAGGGTCGGTATGAGAATGGTTTACTGCTAAGGAGTGAGGGAGCCCACGAGGCTTTCCAGGTGATGTGAGCAGGACGTCGTGTCAGCGGAAACAAGGTTTTTAATGTGGAATAACTCTAAGTAAAACTGGAAACAAGTGTCTGATCTAGCGAGACTAGATTAGTCGGCGCGTAGGAATAGCGAGTAAATTTAAAGACATGTAAAGTTCCGCAACAATAGAGGGTGAGCGAGTCAAGCAGAATCTCCGAGTGGGGCGACTACAGCTTTGAGTCTGCATAGCGCATACCACTTAAGTCAGAGTAGCATTGGAGCATAAATGAGAAAGAGGCAAGTCAATGGGACTAGATCACCTCAGAGCAGTAAAATCGTGCAATCCAATTCAAGAATGAGAAAGGTTTATTGACGATGGGTGGGAGAAGTTCACGAGGCTCTCTAGGTAAGGTAACGGCATAGTGGAATCAGACGAGCAAAGAGAGGCGACGTCTCAGAAGCCTGAATAAATCAGGGGAGCAGGAGGCCCATCGAGTAAGACTTGATTAGTCGGCGCGTTTGGATAAGGACATGTGGTAAAGGTAAGAAAGGGGCCACCAGTAGATGGTGGGCAAGTCAAGCAGGCTCTAAATTTAAGGGAAACATCATGTTAAGACTACGGGGCGCATACCGCGTAGGTCTTAGTAGCATAATAGCAGACTGGGGGAAACAGACCAGGCAGATGATCCAGAATCAGGACAAGGCAGTAAAGCCGGACTTCCGATTAAAAAAGGATTGAAAACAGAAAGCAGAAAGAAGAAAAGGTTAGGGTCGGGGTCAGAAGGGTCTATTGGTAAAGAGTGGAAAAGCCCACGTGGCTCTCCAAGTAGTGTAAACAGCACCAATAGGTCAGCCGAACCAATGGAAGTGAAGTCTCAGAAGTCCAAATGAATTTAGTGATTACAAGGCCGACTAAGCGGTATTGGATTAATCGGCGCTTTGGGACTAGGTCGTACAATGCAGATAAAAAAGAGGCTATAACAATAATGGGGGGTAATAGCGTTAACACTGCGGAGCCAATACCGTTTAAGGCTCGGTATCATGGGAGCAGTCAGAGATAAACAGACTAGTCCATTGAGACAGGATCACGGCAGGGCAGTAAGGCTGGCCGTCCGATTAATAAAGGGGAATAAAAAGAGAAAGCGAGATAAGAAAAGGTTAGGGTAAGTATGAGAATGGTTTACTGATAAGGAGTGAAGGAGCCCACGAAGCATTCCAGATGATGTAAGCAAGACGTGTCAGCGGAAACAAGGTTTGTAATGTGGAATAACTCTAAGTAAAATTGGAAACAAGTGGCTGATCTAGCGAGATTAGATTAGTCGGCGCGTAGGAATAGCATGTAAAATTAAAGGCAAGGAAAGAGGCTGTAACAAAAGGTGGACGAGGCTAGCAGCCTCACGTAGTAAGGGATCAAGAGCGTTGAGTCTGTATAGCGTAAACCACTTAAATCAGAGTAGCATATCAGCAATCATAGAGAAGGAAACTGATCGGTGGACTAGATCACCACACCGCCAGTTGAAGAACAATTGAGAACAGAGCGCGATAAAGCATAAGTTAGCGACACGATGAGAAAGCAAGACAACAGCCACCTGATTCGTCGCCGATTGCCTGAGCTATCGTTTGCTCTACGACAAGCACTAACGTGGATCTGGACCTAACCCCCTGAGTAACGCGTCCACGACAGCATTACATACCCGCTCATGCACCACAGCCCTAATAGCGAAAAAGTCAACTAACTTTCCTTACTCGTCCTAGCTAACGATACAGGAAGCTGAGTCAATGAATACTTTAGTGCATAAAGCCTCCGACATGAGTGACACATATTCCGAAGCGATCAATGTAGACTTCCCGCTTATCAACTCCCTTCCCTCCCCCACGTGCAAAACCGGAACCACTCTCGCAACACAACAGACTACCCACAAAAGTCAACAGCTGAAACACGGCACGCGTCGCAGTACGAAACACTCCCCACTGATGCATCATCACAACAATGATAATCGTACCCAAACAATGTCCTCGTGACCCAAGCGGATAGCTGATAAGCACCAAGCAACATCTGTATCAATGAATTGCGTAAGGTAGAAGGCATTCCAATAACAAACGCCGCCCTCCATGCAGGTTTTGACCCAACCCGCCCAATCGCTGCGCAAGCAGTACCTGCTCGAGGCGCCCAACAATGTTATCAAGCCCCAGAACTATAACAAATGCCGCAGTTTTCACAAACTGAGGATGTTCTACCGGTCACCAGAGCAAAATGGAACTATGAGCAGCCCGCGCAGCATCAACGCAGTGATTTTCCCAACCACTAACAAGGCTAGCTTTCCGCCTGGTACGCTATCGCTCAGCCGACCCTACAAAAAGCACTATGCCCTCCAAACGTCAAGTGCACAACCCCGTTACCATTCCACAAAACACCTCGAAACACCGGGGAACAAAGCACCCTCCCAAGGACGACGAGCTTCTGCAAAGCTCTACCGCTCCATCAACGCTACCCCGCGCTCCATGAGCATACGCTCTCCTGAACGAAAATTATATCCGAATGACAAGCGCTACAACCAGGCCACGCCATCCACGGTCCCTTTTTATGGAACGCAGCAAGACACGACCCAACTCGCCCATGCCACCAAGAGTTCTCGCCAGCGCTGTATTACCTCCAACAACTCCTATGCTCACTGCAACTAACCCCACGGTTGGCTTCAACCCTCCGAATGGGTTCTACAGTCCACAACACTACCAAAGCCTCATTAACGGCCGACTACCATCAGCTATCTACTCAATCACTTTCTGAGCACATTCTTATAACACCCTCTCCACCTTTTCTTACCACTTCCATGCACCATGCGCCAGTTTCACCCTATTGTGCAACAAACTTCACACAATCTAAATCCTTTAACTCTCCTTGCGTTGAATCATACAGCACGCTGCTTATTAGCGCGCGGTCAATTACACACACGATGCATCTCATTGGCCAATTTATCCTACTCTCCATCCACAGCTGGTTCTCCTCACAGAAACGTGGCACCACTCAGATGCCTCTGACAGCCTACTACGCATTACTGGATACACCACATTCTGTAACGGACGAGAAAACCAGCGGGGTGGCGGTTTCCTTATCTATATCCGGGACGGCTTTGGTGCACTCGATTTTGAATTGTTATCTATAGGTGACCCTGATGACTGCATCTGGATCCAGACGACAGGAGGTCAACTTGACCTCCTTATCGGTTGCATATACAACCCTGCACACACATCTAGCGAACAAGGTTATAAACTCATTGAGCTTTTCACTGAATCTTCCTAATGCACCCACGTCACAATATAGTGGGTGGCGATTTCAATACTCCACTTATCTCCTGGAACGACCAGATTGCCCTACTCAGATACGGAGGTTTCGTTGACACAGTCCACGCCAATAATTGGATCCCAAAAGTCCACCATCACACCAGGCTTTATAACACCCAAGACTTAATCTTTACGCAAGGTGTATCTGGTGCAGTCGCTGGTACACTAGATAATATACCTGGCTGCGTCCACAAAGTGGTCGAACCCATATTTGCACTATCTATCCCACACTGCGCCACTTCCTGTTCCGTCAAACAGTTTCGAATGTTCCTCCTCAATAACTGGGACAGCTTTGCGATATTATTGAGATCTGCGAACTGGGACAACATCTTTTTGGCCACTGATGTAGACGCAGCTGCACACGTCTTACAGCTCAAGTTCTTTAGCTGCCTAGAGGTGATCTCCTCACTCACTTGCAGAAGACGCTTAAAGATGACAGCGAAATCAGCCAAGGCCTACGGTGTACTTAGGCAGATAAAAAATGCGCCATTGATACTCCAAAACTAAGGAATTCCACATCCTTGTCTGCATGGACGAAATCCTTACCAACTGGCAAACTGCGCATGATTCAGCCAGGGTTGCTGAAGAAGATGCTGCCTATGCATCAAACAATAAAACCAAGGCACCCAGTCAACTACTCCGATAAAGAAGCAGTCAAAAATCTACGCCTGGTGCCTCACTGAGACTTTCTGACACATCCGTTATTAGCGATCCATCCAAAATATGTGAGATCCTCAATGGATACTTTTGCAATTCTTCCACGGACGTTAACGGAACCTCACCAGATATGCCATCTAGGTGTACCACTGGCTCACTCGACCCTATTGAGTTTGACCTACGTTCTATCATTCGACTAATCAGCTCAGTCAAATGACCAGCACATCATGGTCCCGATGGTCTCCCCTCTACGCTTCAGATACTCGGTGGCCAGGACATTCCATTCATACTTCTCAACCAATTCACGCTTTCCATGATAAGCGGGATTTATCCAACCACATGGAAACATGCCACCGTCATCCGAAAACACGAAAAGGGCGGTCAGCAGAACATGGAAAATTGTCGCCCCATCAGCCACACGCTTACAGCATCAAGGGTAATGGAAAGAATAGTCAAAGAAACCATGCTCACCTTCCCGCTTACGCATAACCTCATCAAGCGACAACAACATGGATTTCTGCCTGCTAACTCCTGTCAGATCTGTTAACTTGAATTCCTCAACAACGTAACTCAACAAATTGACAACAAGCAAGCACTAGCCATCATCTTCCTTGATATGACAAAAGCCTTTGACAGAGTACCACATACAGAACTCTTCAGGAGGCGGGAATCATACGGTATCTCCGTCAAACTGCACACTTGAATCTCATCATATTTTGCAGCTCGCTCAAAGTTAGTAAAATAAAATAAAATAATTATTTCATTCTCGACTATGTGAGGCACGTCCATGGATGCATGATCAGATATGCACAAATGTACGGGCATTTTTTGACAACTGTAACAATGACAGCAGAAAATTTTGGAAAATGTACAATGGTGAAATTGCGAAATTATAATTTGGCTGTCGTGAGACCGGGTTCTCGGTTAATAATAGATCGAGAATCTTGAATGATCCATTGGAAGATATTTGAAGAGCACACCCAAGAGCGATATGACAATACAGTGCGATCGTGCACAAGTAACGCAAAGATCAACGGTGCTATCGTAGAAAGCAAAAGGACGACAATATATGCAGATGTAGAAGTTCCAGTGTAACGAACATATCTAGTATGGTGGTGCCAGTTGACCTGTCAGTGTGAAGTTATGGGCTGTGACTTTATTCGGTGGCGTGTCACATACGCCACGTTGCAGTTTTGTTAAAAGGACATTTGTGGCTTTTTATAGGGAGAACGCTTGCCAGGCGAAAACCCACCAAGTCCTGAAACACTGCCGCCAATCCGTTGAATGGCAAGTTACACCTGGCTATGTTTCTGGTTGAATGTTTGTTTGCTCGGTTATTCGCATTCAGGTTGCGTCCCTTTTCCTGCCGGCTGCTGCGTTAGCCGGGTGCCTATGGTGTTCCTAAGTCCTGTCTAGTGCCCGACTGGTAGGTCGGAAGCTAAACATTCTTTTTGAATATGATGTGTTGATACTTTGTTGATCCACGTGAAGCCACCGACGCATATACATTGAAATATGTTGAATTGTGGTTGAAGTCTTGCTGGATAGTATATGTTTCTAAAGAAAGAATCGCAGATCCCCCGGGGTATGTAGTAACATTGAGTAGAAATATATGGAGCCACGGCCATTTGAGCGGTATCCGAGGATTGAAAAGTTCATAATGACCAATTGTTCCGACTTTGTCTAGCAGGAAAATGTGCTATCCGAAGTCAACAGTGGTTCCCTGGCAAGAGTTATGTAGAAGAGATATTGGTAAGCAGACTGAACTGAATGTTTCAAACCTCGGAAAAATTCTATCCTTAAAAGATAACGATTGATTTGTCTGATTAGCGCGTTGTAAAATCGGTTGATAATCTTCCGCTCATGTCCAGCTAATGGAAGTGTGTGGCTTGTATTATTGTCGCAACGAAGGACTATTCCTTGGATGCGTGTCGCCGTACCTGTGACAAACTCGGGAAGAAAGGAAACGAACAGAAACAGCCGTAAAGACAGAGGAAAGGATGCGTCTGGAATGCAGTCGATCAACTGCGGCGATGACTGAACTATTGTACCGCTATACATGTAATTGTTATTTAACTATCGCATATACATGTGTATCATAAGTGGCGAAATACGACGAGAAGCAAACAGAACACGGATCAGTAGAGAATGAAAGATTGTTCCAAAATAGGAAGGAAGATGAAGAAAAACAGTTTAAGGGGTCCTAATGTGCATATGCTCCATCAGTTAAAACCAGAGAGAGGAGGAGTTGTGCGGATTACGGGGAAAGAACATCCCGCAGAAGGAGCGACAGGGACGCGTTGCCTCAGCCTTAAATTGGTAGGAATGTAAGAATTCAGCGAGGACAGACGTATATAAGTTAGCGTCGAATGAAGTAGGAATGCAACAGAAAGCACAGGAAAGTAAGGAAAGGTCGGTAAAACAGTCTCTATTGATTAGACATGGGAAAGCCGGCGACTTACTTCAGGTGATGGTTCAACCTTGTTAATAAAAGAAGAATAAATAATGCCCAGTGATGTAGTTAAGGTGAGGGTAACAGAGGGTTGCGTCAGCTGTAACTAGGTCAGTTGTATCTCAGAATTCCGCGAGGTCAGAAAACAAGGGACCTTTCAGACAAAACCAGGTAAGTCAGCAAGATGTAGCTAAGCTGCCAAATGTAACTAAGTATAAGGTAATGAGTGCCATCACAAAGGAAGCAGTTTACGACGAAAGTGCCTAAACGAAACGGTAGTTCGCCTAGGAGTGATGTAAACAGGCCGTTTAGTCTGTTAAAATTTGATCATAAGAGACATAGTAGACCAAAAAAGGAGACAATTAAGCCGAGAATGTAGTGCCAACGCATAGAAAGCGAGCCGTAAAATGTAGTCCTAAATACGGAAAGAGCATCGGCATCAAGAGAAATGTTAAGAATGTAAGCGTGATATTATAATAAAGATGAATCATGACCAACAATACTTTTGAAGTGAAGGTTATAAGGCGGTACGTCAGCAAAAACTAAGTCACTTAGATCTCAGAAGTCCGAGGTGGGTCGGAAATTGGTAGACAATTCAGACTCGTCCGGTTAAGCCAGTAATGTGAAGCTTGGCCGCCAACTTAAGGTGTAAATAACAGTAATGTGTGCCATAATAAAAGAAGTCATCGGGATGAAATTGACTATATGAAAAGCCAGTTAGCATGCCAAGGAAAGGTCTCAGGATGTGGGGAACATAGTAGTTGAAATGTAGTGCCTAGAGTAGTAACGTCCCAAATGTCAGGGAACAGTGATAAACAGGGGAATGGTCAGCCGAGGGTAGGTAGAGCCATGCCCGAAGTGCTATCCGTCCAAATAAAATTACAATTACGTCCCCTCTCTTGTTTGACTACTTTTGGTCCATATCGCATTGGTTCAATGGCGGTATAGGTGACTCTAACGCCAGCGCAACTTATTAGCACCCGTTTGATTCTCTTTGCTACTATGGCACTCATTGTTAAACCTATTGGACTACTCCGCACTCTCAGGCTACAAATGCCTATAGGTCTCAAGCCAAGGTCTCTCTTACTCTGAGGATCGGCTGCCATGGATTAATGTTCTCAATGGTATAAGTAACGGCCTCACGATTCTCGTCTCCGTCCGATTCATTATCTGTGCGCTTGGTCCCCCTACCGAAATCGAAAGCTCTTGTCCTTGAATAATTTTGCCTCTCGGCTTCACTATCATTCTTCTCAGCTCACAAGTATCGTCTCCCTCTCTTTTTGGCCTCCCTTTTGGTCCATATCGCATCGGTTCAATGACGGTAAAGGTACCTCTAACGCCCGCGCAAATTACTAGCCCTCGTTTGATTTTCTTTGCTACTGTGTCACTCATTCTTAAACCTACTGCAGTTGTCCGGCCTCGCAGGCTCCTAATGCCCATCGGTCACAAAACAAGGCCTTTCACATTTGAGCATCGGCTACAATCGCCGAGTTCTCATTGGTATAATTAACTGCCTCATGTACTCGCCTCCGTCTCATACATTATCTGCATGCATTGCCCTTCTACCGAAATTGAAAGTTCAGGTCCCTGGATGAGTTTTGCCTCTGGACTCCACTCGCATTCTTCTCAGCTCACAATTACGCCCCTCACTCTTGTTTGGCCTCTATTTTGGTACATATAAATAAATAAATAAATATTTTATTCTCGACAAAGCGAGACACGCCTTTTGGGCATGATCAGCATATTGCATTATTGTACATGATAGCAGAGTAAGCAGCACCAACAGTGGGAGTAGTGCAGTTGGAAACAGTAGTGTGGGCCCATAGAGCCCAAAGGTTGTATGTAGTCTATGTACACAGAATGCGAGAGATAAAGATAGTATTCAGATCACTTATATGGCATGTTGGTGAGGAACTAGTCCGATGAGGTAACGTAAGCAATGTAGGCCAGTGAGTGAAGTATGAGGAAACGGGTGGAAAATACTTAAGAATAGTGGTATGTCACCAGTCAGATATGTAGGCGTGTTCATGGTGGTTTGGGTTCCCATAGCGTCAGCACAACATACAAGGCCAAATTTGATCCACTTTCCTACAGCGTCTCGCAAGCTTAAACCTCCTGGACCACACCGGCCTCAGGCTCCAAGTGCCTATAGGTCACAAACAAAGGCTTCTCTTCCCTTGAGAAAAGATTAAAGTTCTCCTGGGCAAAAGAAACAGCCTCAGGCTACTAGCCTCCGTCTGTTACATTACTTGTTTGCTTCGTCCCCTGCAAAATTGCAATTTCAGGTCTGTGATTGACTCTTGCCTCTCGGCTGCACCATGAATCTCAGCTCACAATTGCGTTCCCCTCTCTTGTTTGGCCTCTCTTTTGGTCCATATCGCATCGGTTCGATGGCGGTATAGGTATCACTAGCGTCAGCGGAACATCCTAGGCTTCCTTTGATTCCTTTTGCTACTGTGGTACTCATTCTTAAACCTTTTCGACTAGTCCGGCATCTCAGGCTCCAGATGCTCATAGGCATCAAACCAAGACCTCTCTAATTTTGTGGATCGGCTGCCATCGACTAAAGTTCTCATTGGTATAATTAACTGCCTTATATGCTCGCCTCCGTTTGATACATTACCTGTATGCTTGGTCCCCTGTTAAATTGCAGTTGCAGGTCTCTGATTGAGTTTTGCCTCTCGGCTCCATTATCCTGCATCTCAGCTCACAATTACGTCACCCTCTCTTGTTTGCCTATCCTTTTGTCCATATCGCAGCGGTTCAATGGCGGTATAGGTACCCATAGCGTCAGCGCAACATCCCAGGTCTCTTTTGGTTATCATTCCTTCTGTGCCTCTCATTCCAAAACATTTTGGACTAGTCAGTCCTCTCAGGCTCCAAATGCCTATAGTCTTAAACCTAGGCCTCTTTTATTTTGAGCACCGGCTGCCATCGACTCAAGTTCTCATTGGTATAAGTTACAACCTTATGATACTCTTCTTTGTCTGAATCATTATCTCTATGCTTGGTAACGCCTACCGAAATCCAAATTTCCGGTCTCTGATTGAGTTTGGCTCTCGGCTCCACTATCATGCATCTCAGCTCACATTAACGTCTTCCTCTCTTGTTTGGCGTCTCTCTTCGTTCATATCGCAACTATTCAATGGTGGTATAGGTACCACTAGCCTCAGCTCATCGGCTGCCATGCAATTTTAATTCTCACATCCCCGTCTATTGGACTGATGGCTTTCTTATTCCACCAGCGCCAGCTGCTGAGCACTTGAACTTCTTTGGGTCTCATCCACTCCTATGTTTAACCATACTCTATTGTATACTTTTTCTGCACCTCCTCTCGTCATCGCATATCTTGGGATGAAAACTTGGCAATTGGCGGTGCTGTCCGTATTATTTCCTTACCCTTGGTCAATTCCGGAGCCGGCACCACTGTCGTTTTCTCTCTACAGATGTCGCAAGTATTGCTGTCTGTTTTCTCTCTTGTATTCCACACTGTACACCTATCAGACTATGCTGAGCCTTATAAAGCGTGCCGCTCCTGTATACCAACTTATCAGGTTGCCAGCAACTCACCAATTAGTGAGTCATAACTAGCAGTCTATTTGACTTCAACGTTCCACCGTGGATGTCCACATCAGAGTGGCACACGTAGCATCTTTTGCGGCTACTGCTCACAATACTGATATTCTAGGTTTCCTTCAGCGCTGGCCCTACAACCATTTTCTAACTAAACCTATAGTAATCAAGCCCTTCTCTCTCCTAGTATTAAAGTTGAAGGCCTGTCAGCAAGCCGTTTCTTCCACATGACTAACCCGACTCCCAGTATCACCTTTTCCTGTAGTATACTTGACATGTTTGCTGCACTCTAGAAGTCCCTATCTTTTTCCGCTATTCGAAGTCCCTTTAGAGCTAGCTTTGCAACCGCACTGTCGATACAGTTGTAGTACATAAATCCCACTCTCGTCACAAATTTGACACTTCATCTCACCCCTTCACCCAGCTGTCTAGCATCCGATTGCTGAACATGTTGCGTTATTATTTTCATGGCCTCAAACCCGGCGTAATAACTTCACTGGCTCTCGTACATGTTTGAACGATGATCTCGAGCATTGTCAACAGATCGCTCAACTTATATATTAAGCGCTTATTAAACCACTCACTATGTTCTTCTGCTTCCTTAAACTCATTTACCGGTTAACAACGCCTGGTACTAACAGTTTCCAAACAGAATAATTTTTGCTTGCGCTAGGCCATTTCGGCCAGCATCTTCCTCTCACATTCAGCAAAATCAGGTCTCGTGCTACAACGCAAAACTACGGATACGGTTATGATATACACCATATACGGTCACTCCATTGCTTTCAGCCAGCACAACTTTACCATACATTTTATATTTTAAAATAACATAGTCCTGTTCAATTTTGTTGGCAGTTTGCTCGGTCCGTTTTTACTCTCACTCTTGTTCTACAGAATAATATTACCTGCAAGGAACATTGCTGAAGACGTACCTGCGACGCTCCCCTGGGCACGGATTCAATTAAGAACAAAGAAAATACCCGCACTTTATAATCATGACACACTATAGAACATAGGAAACTGATCAATTCAATACAAGTC
>CALYDF020006891.1:0-13083 GCA_944474145.2 Dicrocoelium dendriticum | reverse complement strand
CTCCAATTGTCCCCAGCTTGAATCACTGAGGTGTGGAGAATACCTGGCTCAACCTGCTGATTGTAAATAAGCCTCTTACTTCCAAAAACTAGCTATCGCTAAGAAACGGAACATCTTATGCGAAGGACAGAACATTTCGCCTGCGTTATAGGCATCAACCATGTGGTTAACCAATCCCAGAGCCTATCCGAAGCACGCTGAACGGCCTCAAAGCCCTAGGCATATCCACAATATTTCAGTTTAAGTCATCAGCATACAATAGCGACAGTTTTTTAGGCCCGGGGGTAGCTCATTGGCCTAAATTGCCGAAAGCAGCGGTCCTACAACCGAGCATTGCCGGAAGCCATCAAAAGCAGCCTCTCTAAGAGAAAGCCTACGTCCCACGCACACACTACTCTTCCCACCTTGGAAGGCAGACATCTATTTAACGGCGCCTTTAAGACGTCGTTGATGTAGGGTAATATCAAAGGTTATCGAAAAGTGAAGGCAAAACACGTCGGTAGTGTGACCGTTGTCTACTGCACCAGCCTGGCTTACACGAGCCACAAGTAACGATGGCAGGCACAGAACTCTTTTACGAAAGCCGTGCTGTGCAGCATTACGAGGGTTTCACTTATTCAGATGATGCTCCACCGAATCCTTGACCACTTTCTTCAACGAGCTTCACTACTGCGCTTGTCAAGCTGACAGGCCGGTGGTCCGTGGGCAGAGCGAAGTCCCTACCCTAAAGTTTCGGACAGATGATTGCCTCCTTCCATTCCGAAGCTACGTCACAGATGTCGAGGGCTATTGCGTACACGCATATGAGAGGGCCACTTAGCTATGCGGCCAATTCATGCATCAACCTCGGCTGAATTAAATCAGGGCCACAACCTTTGGAAGGATTTAGCCCGTGCAATGGCCCGTAGACGTTTCTTGTGATTTCAGTTAGGCAAGCATTCTCCAGGACTTTAGTGACCAGCTCAATCTGAGGTAGAGAGGTGAAACTAGAAAATCCACCAGTACACAGTTCGCTGAGTCCTCAAGCCTTATCATAGTCCGTATGCATACGGATCCCGTCCGCTCGTATTAAGGCTGGTGTACAGAAGTTTGTACCGCAGGGCCTGTTTACGTACGCAAAAGCTTCTTTGGAGTTGCTGCAGTTGGGTCAGCTAAACCCTTCTCGTAGTGGAGACGAGCAGCCCTGTGATGTTGCTAATCTTTATTTCTAACCGCTCGATAGCTTTCGTAGACGCTGGCTGCTGAAATCGCTGGTTAAATTTGCCCGCATTTAGAGCGCTTCCTGAGCAGGCATTTACCTATATGGTTTATCAACGGAAGCTGGGCCCGTGTCACCCTTTTCCTAATGTTTGGGAGGTGGGGAGTAGAGCTCTACGTAATGTATGCCATAACTTGCCCCCGGGCTGTCTCAACGGTGCCAGCCACTGTTCTCCAGCAAAGCAGGCTGGCTAGCCGAAAAACCTCCAGATGGTGCCAGTTTGGTGGTTCGGAATAATTCTGTTCCAGCGTACTCCGAATGTCATTGCGTACCGCTGATCTCTCTCCTAGCATCATTATCTGTCCTACTCATTAATCTCGTCACCTATATTTGGCAGCAGCTAGTTGTTGTAGGCTGCATGCAATGCTGTATAAATCTGTAGCTTGGTAGATTCCACTCCTTGGCGCCCCAACCTTTATTTTATTGGTATGTCGGTCGCTCTACCCTTCGCTCGCTTGCTGATTTATTCTTTGACACTTTACGTGTCCACTAGTGATCAAACGTCTTGCTGGAATGGCTACATCTGGCCACTGCGAATTTCCATTATCTATGGCTCGTCTTACATTCAAAACCACAGATTGTCGGATGCGATTCGTCGTAGGCTCCATGCATCTCGGCGCAAATCTGGAGCTTGCTAGGAGCCACTCCTTATCTCTATACTTTATTCGCTTGGACAGTCTGCATCACGCCCTAGCTGGTTTGGAGACTTATACTCTGACACCGTAAGTATCCACTGGTAACTAAAAACTTAATCCGAACGCCATCATTGGCCATCGATACTCTCTTCCCAAGCGCCAGTATCTATAGTTTGTCTAATCTTCATCCCTTCCGTTTAGCTTCTGCGAGTCATCGTAGGTTCCCTGCAGCTCTGCGCATATCCGGAGCTTACTAACAGCCACTTCTTAGCACATCAAGCTTTAGTCTCTTGGAAGGTTTGTATCGCTTACTCTGTTGATAAGCTGATTTATTCCGTGACACTGTGGGTACCCATTAGTGATGAAAGGCTTTCTTTGAATGGCAACCTTTCGCCAGCAACACTCACTTCTAGCGCCGTTATCCGTAGTTCACCTCGCCATTAGCGCAATTGCTTGGAAGCAGAGGATATCCTTAGGCTGCATGCACTCTGCGCATATCCGGGTTTGATAGTCGCCACACGTTATCTTCCCAACCCCTAGCAATTTGGAATGTTTATATCGCTTAACTTCCCTGATTTGTTGACTTTCGCTGTGACATTGGATGTGTCCACCGGTGGCCGAATATCTTAATCAAGTGGCCACAATTGGCCAGTGATGATCTGTTCACCAACGCTAGCATCTTTCGTTGTCGCAGCTTTAATATCTCCGGCGAGCGCGATACGGCATACACTGCCCGTATCCCTGCGCATGATCGGGGCTTGCTAGGAGCCACTCCTTTTCTCTCCAGCTGTATTCTCACGGCCTGTTTGCATCACAGGCCGCCGCTAATTTTTTGACTTATTCTGTGTCACTATTCATCCACATGGACTTAGAATGCGCAACCTGATTCCAATTTTGGCTATTGGAACCCGTGATTGTAAAGGGTGACTATTGTTGCCGTCCACAAGGGGGATCTAAGTAGGTTCCCTTTTAACTTTAGACCTGTTGGTTTGACCAACGTCATGCTGAAATGATTGGAAAAGCTTAAAACGAACAGGATCTGTGAGCACGTGACTGAGCACAAGCTAGTTATAGCGGAAAAGCATTTCTTTCTCGAAAAGAGTTCTTGTCTTACCAATTTATTGTGCTTTTTAGACGAGACCACCCGTTGTCATGATGGTGGGATATCGGTAGTGGTGTGCCATTTGGACCTTAGTAAAGCCTTTGACTCCGTGAATCATCGACTATTAATTGAGAAGCTGACATGATTTGGATTGCATCCTCAACTATTACTTTGGCTCTCTGAATTCTTACGTGGAAGGACATTCAGAGTCAGCGTTGGAGATGCGAGTTCTAGTGTTAGCCATGCCTACAGCGATGTCCCCCAAGATTCGGTTCTGGATCAATTGCTGTTTCTTATGTTTATAAATTACCTGGCCCCTCTTCTTGAGGATCCCTGCTACATCTTCGCAGATGACTTGAAGCCAGACAGTGGGGAAACCGAGCGACATTGGCTAAGGACATCATCACTGTGGTGAATTGGTCAAGCCGACTGGACCTACCTCTAAATGGCAACAAATGTCAACTATTGACTAGTAGTGGTAGCGGAATTGCAGTTCAGTCTCCTGTGGGCTCTCTATCATTGCGGCGTACTGACGAAGCCCGTGATCTAGGTGTCATCGTAGAGAACAAATTTAGGCCTTCGGCACAGTGTCACCATGCTGCCAATAAAGCACGACACGAGTTATTTCGTCTTTGGAGGGCGCTGAGTAACACTAAAGCAGAAGTATTCTTGCCCCTATATAAAGCAGTGGTCAGGCCACATCTGGTGTATCATGTTCAGGCCTGGTCACCCTACCTCCGGAGTGACATCATTTGTATAGAAAAGATTCAGAAACTTGCGACCAGGATGATTGAAGGTCAACGAGGGAAGTCTTACGAAGAGCGTCTAAGTAGCAGGATTATTTTCCTTGGAACGGCGTAGGTTGAGAGGGGATTTGATAGAGACGTTTAAGATCATTAAGGGACTTAGTGGTATTGGTTCCACCCTTCTGTTTGAGTTGGCTACGTCAGACCATCTGCGCGGGCATCGCCTGAAGCCCAAACATCACAGAGCTCGTTTGGACATAAGGGCTAAGTTTTTACGAACCGAGTAGTAAAATTCTGGAATAAACTTTTTCATGAGTTAGTAGAGTCTGAGACCGTAGCAGCCTTCAAAAGGGGCTTAGACAGTTGTTGGTCTATCCTTTTTCCAGAAATATTGTAGTTGTACTGGAATATCTACTGTATTTTGATGCAGGCATATGAAAGTGTAGAGATCACTCTTGTTCTTGCTTCATTCCATTGCAGAAGCAAGAAGTGACAATCCAACGTTGAAGTGCCGAGAGCCGCTTCACTTACCGGCACAAGAACTGGACGCTCGTTAGGCGGAAGACTCTATCGTCCATCTGACCTGACCTGATCTGATTTGTCTGTTAGCGCCACCGATCTATGTTCCTGCCTTCGACATCTAGTCTCTTGTTTGTATCCACTTAATCCCAACCTGCATCCATTGGGCTTAATTTCCTATCCTCGGATACCCAAGTTATTATCTAGCCTTCGATAATCCTCTTCCACTGGCGTATATCTAATTCCTGCCATATCGTCACTGTGGCTTCTGGTTTCCGACTGCAATCAATCGTAATTACATAGCCAGCTGCTGCGTCCTGGCTAAATTCTAACGCCGTAAGCTAATAACTCGTAAGTTTCTTACCGGAACCATGAGCTTCATCCTCATGTAGATGACAGCAAGTTACCTATATGCCATGCTTTTATTGAATGACCAAAATTAATTTTTCAGCGTAATGTCTGTTACACATTATACACAAGTGTTTCTCAAACAACTGTAATAAGGTAGGATTTTCTCACTTCTTGGTTCCATGACTGTCCCTTTTGGCCTTTTCTCGGCCTGTTCCTCTCTCTTCCTTTTTCCGAGGTAGTGCACTTTGTAGAGATCCGGGTTTGAGCTGAGGAAATGCTTCGGTCTGAGATTAGAGGAAATAACAAACAAGGGCTTAACGGAAGCACGGCTTTATATCAAAACCAGCCTGCTGCAACCAACGCCTTAACCACCAATGTCCAGTTAGGACAGCTGGACACGAATTCTTCCCACCCCAACAAATATACATGCTAGAGTGTAAGACCGCGTACACAGGAAATTCTACTTATCGGCACAATCATTCATCCCACTCGACTGACCTCAACGTCCAGGTTGGGGCCTGACTGTGCGATTTGCTTAGCCAACAGAAGAGTCATTCTACTGCGAATAAGTGAATGAACAAGTGGCTGATAAGTAGCTTTACCGGTTGTACATGGCTGTCCAAACCCCATGATGACAGTATTCCAGGATGTGATGGGTATCGCCTAAAAAGCCTTCTTATAAAAATCTACAACAGCGCACTTATCAACACTGTGACGTGGCGGCTGTGACCCACCACTGAATACAGTCCCTGCTCACATTTAGACGCTGGAATATCGGCTATAGTCATTTTGCACTATTGTATTGACAAGCACAACGAACGTACTCTCAGTCTGCAAGTGCTGGCATGATTTGCTTATCCGCCAGTCACTGCGTCCTAGCCGCTTATGCACCGCAGTATTTAACAACCTTAAGGAACGTTTGCGCTTCTCTCGTTCGCTGTCCTTTGATCATACAGCCTTTCTTACCACTCTTCTGCCCAGCAAGCATAAGTGGTCTGCGCATAGCTGCTACTTAGCCTATCCTTTCTATACGTTTAGTTATCCGTTTCTCGCTGCAACGTCTACGACACATGCGCATTTAGGAGTCCAGATATTTCACAGGCATTTTACGGCTCAGACTACTTTAGCCCCCTAACATCACTTCAGTATCTGCGCGCCTTTGCGCAGCTGCCTCAGATGCTGCGACGTCCTCAGTAAACTTAATGTATGCATGCATTCTGCCCCTTTGCTGTCCATTCTTATTTTAAACATCTTTAACTTTCTGCTGGCAATCATTCGGAATTCAGCAGGGCGACACACAGCCGCTGCTTAGCCTCTCTATTCTAGGCGTTCTTTTATAAATAAATAAATAAATAGGTATATTTCTGGACCTGCTAGAGGCTGCACCCTAAAGGGTTCAGATCAAGGCTTACATTTATCCGATGCTCTTGCATGGAAGTTGACAAAATATAAGTATATGTTCATCGTTAGCAATTGCAAATGCATTGGCACAGTTTAGTACACAGCTACTGGGTCGCAGGCGCCCACCTTGACATGTTTCTGGTTCCTTCGGGCGATATTGAGCTCCTTGTCTTTTATTGTGAAAACTTCTCGGAGGTGTAGTTGTGCCTTTTCTCCTTGGAACAGAATCCAATTTGCCACAAGTTCACTTTAAATTGATCGCACATTAATTGGCCACTCAGTTGCCCCAATTGTTGTTGCGCACATGAAAGAAATGAACGAAGGGATTATAAGGCATACGAAAAGTTAAAAACGATTCCGATAAATGCAGACATAAATAGAAGCAATATGTTAAGAGAGAAAATAAAGTTGTGGGCTTCATAGAAAAATAAAAATTCACAAAAAATATAGTCCTATTTTCCTTACGCTGATATTGCTCTCCGGCGCAAAATTTAACCTGAGTTATTCTCAGATAAAAGAAAAAGCCTTCCTACAGTTAGAATACCGCTTAAAATAGCTCAGGCTACCTTATTAACCTTCCCTTAACACCCTTACATGATCTGCTTTTCTGCAAGTTGCTGCGGCATAGCCACTTATGCTCTGAACTATTTAACAACCATAAGGTTTGCTTGCGCTCCTTCCGTTCACTGTCCTTCCACTATTAACACTTCCTTAGCTTCTTTTGTCAAACAAACATAACTCCTGTGGTCAGCGCACAGCCGCTTTTTAGCCTTACGTTACTATATGTTCAGTTAGCTCTTACTCATTGTAATGTCTTTGACTTTTTAACTACAAGCCTCAGACTAACATTCCTTTGCTGTAACTATCTTGGTACTTTTGCTTTAGCAACATAGCCTGAGTTGATTTTCTGCGTGTTGCTGTGCTTAATGCTCAAGCTCTGATATCCTCAGCAACCTCAATGTATGCCTTGCTTGTCACCCATGTGATGACCTTCCGTAAATTAACGTTTCTTATCCTTTTAGTTTATTAATCGTCTCAGCTGGTCGGAAAACAAACAGTCGTTAGCCTCTCATTTCTAGGTGCTCAGTTAGCATTTACACGCTGCTATTTTCGCGACACTTGCTCATATATTTGACCAAACTCTTCACTGGCATTTCCTGGATCAGCATACCTTAGTACCATATCCTAAGCATTCTAGCGTGGCTCCTTTATCTGCATGACGCTGCGTCTATTTCTCATATGTTGTGACGTTCTAAACAACCCTCATGTAAACGTTTGTTCCGCAAGTTTGCTTTCCTTTAATTGCCCTTTAATAATTCAGTTTTATCAATCAATACTTTCTCATCTAGTCAGCACAGCCGCTGCTTAACCACTCCTTTGTAGGGTTCCGTCCACGTCAACGGTTTGGACACTTGCCTCACGTAAGAGTTTATCTCACACTGGTTTTTCCCAGCTCAGTCGGCCATAGCACTTTCTATTATTACCATCATGTCGTCTTTCTGACTAGAGTCCCCTAAAACTTTTACTCCGTGCTTGAGTCTTATCTTTCTGCTGCTTTATCACCAATTGCCCTTTAATTCTCTGTCGTCTCAAGCTATGTACATCTCGAATTACTTATTCTGTGCTCCTTGTCGATTTAGGCTGGCTACCAGTTGTTCATTCACCAATCAACCGCCGCCAGTATTCTGAGCACTGCTTTCTCTCTTCCCGCACAATAGTTGCGTCATAATAAAACAATACTGCGTGGATTGCTTACTGACGCGACGCTCTATTCTCCATGTAAATGGCAGCAAGCTAACTTATGGTCAGTGCATTTTGTAGAAGGTTCAAAAGACAATTTCAGCATAATCCTTGTTACGCACTGTGCAGCAGTTTGTCTCCGCTCTAAATGTTATAACATGGAACATTAACAACGTTTGATACTACGTCTGTTCCGTGCGATCTTGGTTGTCCTTCACCTTCCTTTTTCGTTGAGATCCGGAACGCCTTGGGAATATCGGACTTGACCGTGGAACCGAGTTTTCTCCCCGGCACAGGACAAAATAACCCACAAGGACCTAAAATGAACATGACTGTACACCATAGGGGTTCAACTTCACACACTACTATGACCGTTGTCCAGTGTGGATAGCTCAACATGGTGTATTTACACTCCTGGAAAGCAAACATAACCTGAAATATCCCGACGCAAGAAACTGAAATTTTGCTCACCTAAACACTCAACAAGAAGACGCTTGGTGACCCTCCCAACCTCGCTTGGTCGCAGTGATTATGGCGGCCCTGACCAAGCTATCTGCTCAGCTAACAGGGAAAATTGAAGTCATTTGACTGCAAATAACCGAGTGTACAATCAGTCGGCAAGCTGCTTTGTCAGTTGCACATTGGTGCAAATACGCATTTATAACAGTGTTCCATGACGTGGTAGATTTTCGCCTGGCAAGCGTTCTCCTTAAAAAGCCACAAATGTTGGTTTATCAATGCTGCGACGTAGCGAATGTGACACGCCACTGAATAGAGTCAGTGCCCACAATACCTACTGGCAGCTCGACCATAGTCATAATTCAATATTTTCTTGACAAGTACAAGACTACGATACTCGCTGTCTACGTTTGGCTTTTACACCACAATTATAGTGCGCTGGCTGTTTGCACTACGCACACTTGAAACCAACGTATCGGCATTCATTGATGACTTTATTCCTCGTGATTACTTCCACAAATTTCCAGCCTGTACAACAAGGTTTACGGCCAAGTACATACATAGCAAGATGTTAGTTGCACAACATCCTTGCCTGTAAATTTTGATCATGATTTGGTGTGCCTCAATGAAGGTGAGAATAAACCTTTTTATTTATTTACTTCCCCAATTGTGTGTTGTTATTAATATGCACATTTGAAACCAGTTTATCGTTATCAAACGAACGCAAATGTTCCCCATGAGTGCTTCGTCTGTTTCTGGAAATTGTATAACCTTTGGCTACAGCCATATACTTGCGTTGTAACGTATCTGTTGCACAGCGTAATTGCTTGCAACTTTTGCTCATGCCTAAGTTGGTGCGCTTATATGAATTCGAGTATAAAATATTTATTTATTTCATGGTTCGGCGGCAATGTGCCAGCTTTTTGTGGCTTTGCGCCAGGAAAGCGTTCTCGCGATAAAAAGCCACAAATGACTGTTTAACAACGGGGTGTCGTGGCGGATATGACTCGCCAGTAAATGCCGTCACTACTTTGTGCCTTTCCGTTGGACCTTGCCCCACGCACGAACGTCAGCTAATTGGAAAATACTAGTTGATCCCTCTCCATGTTGGCGAAATCACCCAACGCAACCACCAACTTAGTATAACAGTAACAAGTTCATTTAATATGCTTAGTAAGTGGTTGGGATCATACCTAACCGGACGCAAGCAGTCGATAAAAATAACGCATGTCGAATCCTCCCGGGCCACAGCCTCGAGCAGTGTAACACAGGGAATCTTTTAAGGTCCAACACCCTTTCATATGTATATTAATGATATCTGCAGCAGCGTGAAGCTCGGTCGCCCTTTGCTATTCGCTGATGACAATAAAATCCCATACAGCTTTCTCCGCCTACGACCACATCGGCACACGACAGAGTACGAGAAGACCTAAGGGCCCTAGAGTAACTGTGTCAAAAATGGTAAATGACTTAATCCGCTGAAAAGTCGGGCGTCATGAAGCAAACTGCTTAGTGCCTGATGGGGCGCTCACAACTAACAGCATTCCTATTCAGCTTCATACATCAGCAAAAGATCTGAGCCTGCGTTACTCCATGTAACACAAGTTTTCTGAGCAGGTGCGCTTTCAAGTCGCAAAGGTTAGACAATTAACCTTTCACACAAGTCACCAACTAAACACTGTGGAAGCACGTCCAAAACTTTACCAGAGTCACGTTCGCTGGAGCTTGGAGCATTGTGCTTTCATATGTAGCAGCTTGCGTAAGGCGGACTGGATTTTGCTTGAAAAATCCCAATGGCCGTTCAAAAAGTGCTCGCCCCACAATACCAGGCGTTTAGTTACAGACAGCGGTGTGATCAGCTCAGACTTCAACCTCTGTGGCTGGGTCGTATTGCCATTAACTTACACTTCTTGAACAAGATAATATATTATTTTGTGCATAGGCACATATCCAGCCTTAACCTAAGCACTTAAGTAGAACGTAACCTCAACAAATCGGATTAGTACTATTAGTCCGCTGAGAGCAAAGAAGGAAATACGCTCTCGTTCCTTCCTAGTTGCACATATATATTTGGAATATACTACCAACAAGGCTGCAGGGAATCCAGAACCCGCAGGCTAGCAAGCTGGAGGTGCAAATATTCAATTGTTTGTATAGTACGAAACGACTCTTTATCGGCTGTGACTCAGACGATCGCCTTTAGGAGATCGGGCCGGATGGAGCGTGAACAACCCAGGTGTACCATGGTGTAACATCATGCGTTATCTAGCTAAAGCAACCGATATACTGATGCGTAGTGTTTGTGTCATCCGTGGCTTAATATCTGTCCTTCCCACCCCTGGGATTTTGCCTGGATCAATTGCAAGATAAGATTAGGACCTAAGGCAGCAGCTCCGAGTATATAACTTACTGCACCTAATTTCATTCTCGCTTGACCCAATTGTAGCTCATCTGCAGTCACGCATGTCCTAAGAACCCATGTGGCATTGGTAAGTGCAGGTTCAAAGACGGCCTATTACGCCCAATTAGGACCTTTACCTCTACGGCTGTGTACCTCGCTTGCCACTTAGTACTGCGCAAAGAAGACGATATTTGGCACATCACTAGGCATCTCCGCAGGTCCGGTGAATTTAAATTTTCCACTGACATCGTTTCATTGCTCGACACTCGCTTATTTAACCCATCTTTACTTTGCTAATAAGCGTACTGCACCGAAATAGTAACCACAAACTAAAGCTTATTTATCCTCCATGCCCCTATC
The DNA here is from genome assembly GCA_944474145.2 of Dicrocoelium dendriticum. Taxonomy (NCBI): domain Eukaryota; kingdom Metazoa; phylum Platyhelminthes; class Trematoda; order Plagiorchiida; family Dicrocoeliidae; genus Dicrocoelium; species Dicrocoelium dendriticum. The sequence goes on along the minus strand of CALYDF020006891.1, from coordinate 2,111 downwards.
TCCAACGCCTGGCTTTCAAGAAATATCAACTGTGTAACCTGTGATGTAAGCGGCAGTCGGTGTTAAACTGGACGGTTGCACATCTCTCGCAAGAAGCAGCTTGAGCCACGACCCTCTTTTATCCTCTCGTGCCTCATTTGAAAGGCCACCTTTAGTTATACCGCACTACTTTTGCTCAGCTTTCTGTCCATTTATTCCTCCCCAAAGCCACCGAGCTTCGTCCACCACGGTATTTCCTAAGTCATAGAGCTCCTTTCGACATATAGTGATGACACACACTTTCTCATCTAGTATTCGGTTTGGCTGTATACGTTACTGAGCGAAATGACAAGCCCCTGCGTTGTAGGATTATACACCTAAACCACAACCTCGCAACCATTTCCTTACCTCTATCTTCAGAACGATTACTACCCCTTACATAGTTTGTTCTGCGGCTCCGCGTAAATGGACTAAACTTGGTATACTCTCATTTTGCGACACTTTCCGCAACTGAGGCTCGAAGAATGGACAAAACTAGTTTGCTACGAAGTTGTTTAGTCAAAGGTAATACCATGTGCACTGTCATTCGAATCGCGGTCTCCTAAGCCAGACATTTTGCACTCCAATTTATCCTCCATTGTCCCCATGTCGCTTAGCGTTTTGTCTGCAAAGTACATTATCCAAGCACTATAGGGCACAATGGTAGACTGGCGGTATTATGAACCAGATCCATTTTTGATCACCATACATGCCACCCTAAGCTTTAATACTTCATGTTTTCCGACATTGGTACGATTGATAGCCATGTGCCAGAGACACCTGTAACACCGGCTAGTTGGAAATCCAGATATTTGGTACAACTTCTCGTTTTACCTTGGGCGACAGTTCAAAATTTATCTTTCAACTGGCTCCATTTCCCCTGCGTCATGCAAAGAGCCATATGGAAAACCAGCTCCTATTTCCTGCGTTCTTTGCTGTTCCTTCCCTTAACTATTATGCATTTTTGCTGTCTGGCGAACTAGAATAGCAATCGCTAGAACATACATCGACGTGTTATCTTGTGCGACATTTACGCCTTGTTTTGCATTGATGTCACCCATACTGAACCTCCAGCTTTGGGAGAAAAAGCTCATAAAGAGAAAACGGTTGCACAGGAGGGGGTCCTAACACATGAAGCAAATAACCATTGCGTCTGGAAAAGCTTAACCATAGCAAACAAAGTTCTTGAAACCCTACTCATGTGCAGTGTACCGGAAAACAAGCTCTTTCTTCATGGGACGAGGACGCCGGCATTTCTCCGTGGGAAGAGGACGCTTGGATTTCTTCGTGGGACGAGGATCGTTGACTAAAGTGCTGTGGGGGGAGTGACACCTCCCAAGCGCACCGTCGGGTCTGCAGCAATGGGAAGGTCCTGTCGGCCTTTTTTCTGGACTAGCCAGTTCTTTCACAGTCCAACCAGCCCACCCCGATGGCCAACCGATGATGCACTCTGGTCCACGCGATCGTCATACATAACTAACAAAAGCCTGGAAACAGCGAACTCTGCTACACACCCCACTATGGAAACCCTTACTCAAGCCCATGCAAATATTCGCATCCACCCTCACCTTCCGTTTCCCATACTAACAGCTCCATCAAAGGCTTCCATTCTTCAGCCTTCTAGGGGGAGGCCCTTGTAGTGTACTGGAGTACAAGCTCTTTCACTATTTTGTAACATTGGATTTTACGGTTGTTTTAACCTTCTAAACGTCCATTTGTTTTACTGACTGCGCGTCCGTTGACACAAACCGTTTTGGTGAGTACCTCGCTGCACGTTTCTCGCTCTGTCTGATTCGCCTCCTATTCTTGTAGCCTGTACCATACACGTGGGGTTCAGTTGCCTCCGACTTCTATACCGTCGTATTTGACACGTCCTACGTGTCATTGCTTACCGACTAGTATCCCAGGCTCCGCCCAACACATGCAAGCTTTAGTAAACTACAGGTTTAGAAGCAAGTTGCATGTTTTTCTGATGCTTGTCGCTTTATTATAGATGATAGACGGACGTAGCTTATAAGCAGTGCGGGTCCAGTATAGGGATGCATAAAATGAACTAAACTTGATAAAGCTTGCTGGGCTTTGTCTAATAATTT
>CALYDF020006890.1:0-12977 GCA_944474145.2 Dicrocoelium dendriticum | reverse complement strand
TTGTTCAGCGCTCTGTTCAGGTTGCAGTCACTCGCCATTCCTTGTGACCTTGTCAGCCAGTGCGGCTGCATTACCCATCACACGGACCGCGCGACCACGCCGACCGCTCATTTGACCTTGCAACCACCACGCTCGCCTGACCGATGTGCGCCGCTCTCAAAGCTGTAAAAGTACAGAACGCTAACCAACCCACTGGGTCAGGTAACGACACCAAATTGAATGGCAGAAAGGCGAAACCGAAGAGACTCCCATCGAAAGGCATTTGCGGGTTAGGAGAATGTCATCGGGTAGTAAAAATCGGTCTGGCTTGTTCGCACTGTTTAGCATGGTACCATACGAAATGTGCAAATGTGTCCCAACAACAGTTACGGCAGCGAAATAGCTCCCAAGATGCATTTTGGTTCTGTACTGCGTGTTCCACCATCCCCCTCGTTAAGTGCTTGCTTATCCTAGCTGAGAAATGCGACCGGTTAATCGCAGAAGCAGAGCAGAGGATAAACAATGAGATTACTTCAATGGGAGCGAGTATGGACCACAGAAGCGTAGCGGCTGCTAAGCAACGGAATGCTGAACAAATCGCTTCGCCTGCACCGCAATCAGCCATGTCTCCATCTCCGTTGTCTTCTCCAACTTTGGTAGAACGCCGGGCGAAAACAGACTGTACCTACGTGAATCAAGCAGTACTCACAGCAAAGAAAATCAGGCACCATTCAAAACGTCTGGTTAAGCAAATTCCACTAGACCTGACATCTAGTATTAACAAGGATGGAGCAGCCAAACACCAACCCTTGGTACCTGTAGCTCAAATATCTCTTGTCGAGACTAAGCCTCCCAGAACATCGGTTACATATGCAGAGATTGCTGCAAGGGTCCACCGAGAGGCCGCCGTTGCGTCCTCTTCCATTGTAAACACCGTTAACGCAAATGGAGAGAAAAACAGCAAACAATCACTTGTCAACAAGTCAAGACAAATGAGTACCATACCTTGTAGATCGATTAAAAAGGGATCCAACAACAGTGCCCGGACTGTTGTATGCTCAAATGTCCCTGAATCTACCGCCATCACATTGCGGGATAAGTTATCAGACGACCAAGACCAATGGAACTCATTGTGTATGCAGATGAGTATCAAAGCCAAGCCCGTAAACTTGTTACGAATTACTCGTCATCCGAACTCGCCACACTATGGTGAACCCAGACTTATTCGAGTAACTCTAGAATCCTCCACCGACGTGGAAAATGTTTTGCTCTCCGCAAGCGCGCTAAAACACGAATCCTGTGCGATACGTATCTATCCTGATGTCCCTTGGAGCGCGCGACAACCAAAACGAAACACCGAAGAGGGGCACAGCAAGCAAGACCGCCTAAACACAGTCTTCATACATGGCGTGCCAGAACATCCTTCTAACCATGTTCAAGATACCGGAAAGCACGATTTAGAACAGTGGCGGTTCATTCGTGAAACACTTTCTTTGGATGATGTTGTGGCACTATCGCTCACCAGGATACCTCTCTCATCGAATTATAGAGGATGCGGCCCTAGAATCCTAAAACTTGTGGTTCAGTCAGAGCAACAAGCAAAGGATGTTTTGGATCGATGGCGGAGAAATCGGAAACATCTTCCTTCCGAAATTCGGTTAAAGGTCGCAAACAATTCGCACAGCTCAAGTATTAAAGCAACTGAAGCAGCAAGCATCCTGACGAATGTACAGAAGTGTAACTTGACTGCTGCTTTAATTGACTCTGAAGTAGGTCTAAACGAAGGCTGGGACGCACCTTGGCCGAATCAAGTTGCAAACGAGGTATCATTGACCCATCAAAAAAACGAATAACTGCCGACCTCCCATCGGTCGGCATTCTCCCACACTTGACAGCTTCACCTCTCTGCGGGCTCCTAGAGACCGAGAAACTGGCCTGCTTGTATACAAATGCTCAGGGACTTTCTAACAAACTGGCTGAACTGAAAGATCGCCAAGCTTCCGGCTCGTATGATGTCATTGGTATCACCGAGACATGGTTGCACACGGGGATGACGGACGCTGAAGTTTCGCTACCGGCCATGTCGCTGATCCGGAACGATAGGCTCACAAAAGGAGGAGGGGTAATCCTGTCCTACCGAAACGACTTACAGTGCGAAGCCGTGGAGGATTCAGACTCTCAGTTCCCCGGCTCTCTTTGGTGCCGGTTGCAGTTAAAAGGCAGGGACGCTTGCCTTATTGTCTTGGTATACCGCGCCCCTAACTCAACACCCGAAACCGACTACCACCTAATGGCTGCTTTAAGGTGCAGCTTGCAACCAAAGTACACTCACATTCTTATCATGGGTGATTTCAACGTACATTGTTTAGAATCCCCTGCCACGATCGGAGAACAATTCAAAACCGATTTACAAGATCTAGTAATTACTGTTCCTCTTTACAACCACATCACTTTGCCCACTCGGTTCAGAACTGGTAACACGCCATCTGTGCTGGATCTTGTGCTTACCAACGAGGAGCATATGATTGATGCATTGGTTTTAGACTGCCCGTTGTGTCGCAGTGATCACACAGTCATCAGCTTTAACTTCGTCTGCTATGCAGATTATCTGAATGATAACGATGAGACTGTGCGAACCATCACAAGATACGACCGACTCGCCCAGCTAGTCAGCGCCACAACATGGTCTTTCCTGGAAGAAAAACCCCCGGAACTCGCCTGGCTCGAGTTCGTCAACACATTCAGTCAGCTGATTGCACAGGCTTCAGAGATAAAAGCTTGCAATAAGTGCAAATCCGTTTCATTCGTTAGGAGCAGAACCCGCAAATGGATGACAGTACGCAACGCAGCATGGCGAGTGTACAGAGAAGCTCCAGCACCAGAAACTTGGGACAACTACGTAGCCCAACGTAAGCACTGCACTCAACTGTTAAGAGAAGACAAAGCCGCCTATCAGCAGAACATCGCAAAAACCTTCAGTGCTAACCACAAACTGCTGTACAAGCACGTTAATAGCCTACGAACGTTGAGGCAAGGATTTCCTCCACTCAAGACGGCTGATGGCCCAACAAGAACGTCTATGGAAGCTGCAAACGCGCTGCAGATGCAATACGCCCCCACGTTTCAAAGCGTCTTGCCACCAAGCGATCTACCAAGCTTTGTATTCTGCTCACCAGGACTAACCCACATCAATTTTACCGCAGAGGCTGTATTGCAAAAGCTGACTTCTCTACGCAAACACAGCTCGCCGGGTATCGACACCATTCGTCCAGAGGCATTGGGAGCAGCAGCAAACCAACTGGCAGGACATTTAGCTCAGTTTTTCCAGCACTGCTTAGACCAGAACCAAGTTCCCTCCATGTGGAAGCTTGGAATAATAAGCCCGATTCACAAAGGTGGAAGTAGAACTGATCCCTCCAACTACCGCCCAGTATCCCTTCTTCCTATACTCTCCAAGGTCATGGAATCCATAGTTGCCGATGCACTGGTGTGCTATCTGGAAAACTGCAACCTCATCACTCCTGAACAGCACGGTTTCCGTCGACAGCGGTCATGTACAACTAATTTACTTATTGCACGCAGTAGTTGGACCGAGGCAGCCGACGCTGGAGAAGGTGTTGATGTGATATACCTGGATTTTTCCAAGTCTTTCGATCGTCTAGACCATCGGATACTACTATCCAAGCTGCAGCATTACGGGATCGGCGACCCTCTTTTAAGCTGGATCGCCAACTTTCTATTTCAACGGCAATTAGTGGTCAGAGTTCGGAGCTCTTTATCGGACCCCATACAAGTGGAGTGAGGTGTGCCGCAAGGCTCGGTTCTAGGTCCACGTTTGTTTTTGGTGTTTATTAATGACCTTGCACAGGGAATCGCTTCAAACTTCCTAATGTTTGCCGACGATATCAAGATCTGGCGCAGAATCCGTGCAAATACCGACCAACATGTGCTTCGGAGTGATTTAGATACGGTGTATCAATGGTCGATCCAAAACTTATTGCATTTCAACGTCAGTAAATGCAAGATGCTTTCCATCCGACATCAGAGCAGCTACTCATACCGACTCGGAACGGATGTACTGCAACAATCAACTCTCGAACGTGACTTAGGTGTCCTGGTTCAAGATGACTTGGGTTGCTCCAAGCAATCCGAAAAGGCCTCGAAGACCGGGAACCAACACGTCGGGCTGTTGCGAAGGGCGTTTGGACAAATAAACGGCTCCATATTTCGACAAATGCTCAGTGCGTATGTTCGCCCCCATGTCGAATATGCAATTCAAGCCTGGCATCCATGGCTGAAACACGACCTTAATGCACTGGAGCAGCCACAACGCCGGGCATCTAAAAACGTAATTGGAATGCACAATCGTTCCTACCAGGAGAGGCTGCGACGACTGGGATTGTTCAGCGGAAGCTATCGCAGACTACGAAGCGACCTGAGTATGGCATACTTGATTCTGCGAGATCCACATCATGTGTGCCGCCCTTTACTGCAACTCAGCAGCAATACAAACCTGAGGGGCCACTCATTAAAACTCGCAGAACAATACAGTCGTCTGGAGTGCCGCAGAAATTTCTTTTCCATCCGTGTCTGTCAACCGTGTAATGCTCTCCCAGAATCGGTCGTCTCTGCACCGACACTAACAGTATTTAAAAGACGGTTAGTCGATGCACTCATCCACTTACACTTTGTTACTTAACACTATGTCTCCATCCTACACCTGGAGTATACCATAGAATTATTTGCTGTTAACTGTGGATGCTGTGAATCTAAGAGGATGGCAGGACTACAGCACAGCAAACGATAAGTCCTTATTTTCAAATTTAAAGTACTAACTATTTTACTATCCTTATCATCATTATTGTTTTTTTGATGTCCCCACCAACTATCCAACGGGACTTGTAAAGCAACACTTCTTAACCCGTATAAATTTATTTTCATTGTTCATGTAAAAGTTTGGGTCTGACGAGATTTTACCGAAAAGATATCTTAACCCTGAACTGTTTTCTGGTCTTGATTCATCTGATTACAATGGGAATATTTGCTGTGTTGAAAATCAGCATTGCCTGTGATTCGTTGAGCAATCTTTACTTCACGGAACAGCATTTGAATGTCAATAACATGCGCAGTACAAAGGATGTTTGGAAGGGCATGTTGCAGTTTCCGGAACCCGAACGTTTAATATTCACGATGACATTGCAGCCGCGAGTATTACAAGACTAACATAAACAGTGATCTGGCGGGTTGATGTTATGGGTAAACTTGTGGATGGGGCGGTGCACATAACTTCGGTTCCTGAGAACCAGATGTGGAATTTTGAAACTACTTTACAGCTTGTCAAGGCTATCGGGTATGCATCGACGTATTAAATAAACTAAACTGTATATTATCATCTTCAGCGAAGCACGCGTATCACGGCATGTTCAGGTAAATAAACCCATTCTCAAGTGTAATGACCACGAATAATCGCAGAGTATATTGTAATAAAATGCAAATTTTCAATTTTGATAGGGCACAAACATTGCTTGTTGTTTCAATGTGTAATCTGACGCTGCACAGAATGTCTTTATCGGGATTGGTATGCCCATTGAGAATATGAAAACGAAACACCTAGAATATATATTTGGGTAACATAAAAATAAGTTTAACGTGGGTATAACGTATTTATAACTATTTTTATCACGCTCTGCGGCGGTTGCTTTGATCAAGGTTGTGGCACTCACATGATACTGGGAAAAGTGGGGCGCATAGAAAAGCAAAAGGTAAGAATAGACTACAATGAATGCTTGCAACATGAATTTCCCTTTATAATTCCAAATAAGATTATCATAAGGCGGAGATTGTGGGATGACATTGTCATTTCGTGCATACTGCTCAACCATTCCATATGCAACCAAAAGGAAGTTAAAAACAAGGTCACAGGTAAGCAACTATTGATGACGTGCGTTTCCGTTGGTGCGTGGCACGCTGTCACGGTAGGCTTAATGTCAATGTCAGCTGTTTTTGGAACACTGCGGTGGGCGCTGTCATTGAATCACAATAGCCTCGAGTAGCTTGAGTATATGAGGCCTTTGACTACGCATGAGGACTGTGAATGACTCACCTGGGTTCACTTGATGACCCATTAAATGTCTTGTACTTGCGGAGGCAACTTTGCTTTTACATTCCCCGAGTGCGATAGTCGCAGTTCCCATCTGTTTACGGAGCCACTTTGGATGGTGTTCGTTGGTCTGAGCACCCGGATTACGAGTAGTGCGCCCAAAACGGCTGTTACACAGCTACCCGTGAATGTCCCTAAACAATGGGACGTGCGCTGCTTCGACACAGGCGTCTTCATTGAACACTTAGGTATTGGTCTTGTGGTCACAAACAAGCTTAGCTCTGCTGTGTTATTTGTTTTTTCATTGACGCGCTTATTCTTTTAGCAATGACTTGCATGATGCGGTCATCTTTGAAAGGCAACTCATTGAACACCGATTGCTTTTGAATCGTTATCTCTCGATCTCGTTTCATCGCCCCTCTGTGGCGCGTTATGAATTGCAGTAGGTAACTATTAGATTGTAATACGTCAAACAGCAGTTCTTTCTCTGCCTTCAGTGTGTCTGTGGTGCAGATCACTTGAACCTGATGGAACAACGTTCTAATTAAAGAGCGCTTGTGATGTATTGGCGAGAAACTCTTAAAAGGTTCTTGCATTCCTTTTAGTTGCTTGTATGGTGGTTGAAAATTATACACGAAATGACAATGTCATCCCACAGTCTTCGTCTTCTGATATCCCTATTTGGATTTACAATGCAATTCAGGAGAATGTTGACGATGAATACGGAGAATGCTGAGGTGTGTTCAGTTGGCTTCCTCCCTCAGTACACACGTGTTGCGGTTAAGCTCTAGGTTGGTATAGCCGTGTGGAAGAAAGAAGATAAGCATGATGAGTGCAAATGCCTTTCCAGTGCAATATTTACTCTCTGTTGTAGACTGGTTTCTGGATCATATGAATCCTGGGCCTTGCTCGCCTTTTTCATACGTTTGTCACGCGACGTCGAGTTTTGCAAAGTCAAATATTTGCTGGCGCTTTTACGAAATTCGTGCGCTGAATTGCAAGCTCCTATTTCGGATGCTACATCTTTCCAAATTCTGGACTACCTGTTAGCGAAGGGCTAGCGAAGTTGATGGTCATCGAGCTGCATTCTGTTAGAGAAGTTTCCTTCTTGCGTTTATTCTATACTGGCAACTATCTTATTGAGACTTTAAAGTTGGAAAATGCATTTTCTTGTGTAGGACGTTGAATATATGATTAGGTTGTGCTTCGTGCTTCTCAACCAGAGGGGAACAAGTTGGTGTTTCTTACACCGAAATATTATAATTTCATTGAAATACCTGATAAATGCTTTGTAAATGTTTGTTGTAATTTTTCTAGTACGATGCGGTCGCGTTCGTTTGTGCTACTGTACACCAATGAGTAGTATTCCAACATGGACGAGAAGGTGCTGAATAGGCGCAGAGTACGGATTGATTTTTAATTTACATGTTCCAAATGGCATTCCAATGCCCTGCCGGACATTTGCATTAGGCTACATTTTAGGAGGAGTTGGGTGAGCATGAGTAGCTCAGGAACTTTAGCGTGAGTTTAAATTGTGTACGGTAGGATTGTCGCGTATCTGGGTCAGAACATTTGTCCTTCTGATAAAATCCGAACCAGGAAATTAAAAAAACCGCAGATTCCGGTCAAACCAGGTGTTGAGAAGCAATCTATGTTGGCAGAATAGCTTCCGGCCCAGTAACATGCACGTTAGAACGACGGCGATTTGGCCCACTTCGACATTTCTGTGTCTATTAGCCAGAAATTTCGATCGAATCGGAGCCGATTATCTTGAAAACACAAAGGGAACCTTGACTGCATTATATCTTGTTTCAGTTGTGAATCCAATTGAAGTGTTTCCCGATGCAGACATACAGATGAGAAACCATCGTGCTCCTGCTTTTATATATGCGTGACTTTTCATGCCACGGATAATTTCAGACAAATGGAGGGTGGTAAAACTCTATGCTCACATTCTTAATCTGCCAACACTAGTTCAGGTGGCGAAAACACAATTTAGATTTACCTTCTCCTTTTAACACATTTTTAGTAAACGCCGGCAATTAGCTCAAACGTTGTCGTGCCTGAATAGTTTTAAAAGGATAAGTGTACATTGGACACGAGAGCATTCGAAGTAATGTACTTTCCACAGATAAGCAATTAGACTTTTAGAGTATTGGTGGTTTTGTGAGTATGTACTTTTTTATAGAAAGTAGAAGCCACGATTGAACTATGCACAATAATCGGCCTGGACTAGGAATCGAACGAAGGACCTACGGACTGCCGGTCTGCTGCTCTACCAACTGAGCTACCGAGGACTAACGATCAGGTGCGCAATTTAATACATGACTTCTGCTTGGATCGCGACTTATTGCCAATAAGCTCACAATATCTGTCTTGGTGTTGCAGATTGGCTCACTCCCTTGTCACTTCCTAATGAACCGAAGTAGCTGTCCCACAGGTGTTCAAAGGGCGAAGGTAAATTTAGAGTATTGGTGGTTTTGTGAGTATGTAAGTTTTTATAGAAAGTAGAAGCCACGCTTAAACTGCACAATAATCAGCCTCGACGGGGAATCGAACCTCGGACATACGGATTACCGGTCCGCTGCTCTACCAACTGAGCAGCGGACGGGTAATCCGTATGTCCTTGATTCGATTCCCCCTCGAGGCAGATTATTGTGCAAAGTTCAATCCTGGCTTCGCTGTACAAAACAATTAGCTATTTGGATGATTTTACTTCCAGGAACAAATGCGCGTTCACAACTACTAAAGGTCCTTTGCGCTACTTAACTATATTGGGAAATCGATGTAATGTTGCACATGTATCTATACCGCAGAAACCTTTCGAAAACCTGCTCATTGCGTGGATTTTTCCAGGTAATCCTACTAAGGATAGAGACCGCATAATATTGCATTGAATGCGATGGTGTAACTACATTGATCCATTGCGTCTACGCAATCTCAAAGTTGCCATTCCGTACGGCTTCTTGCTCTTGGTTGTTCTTCGAAAGCCTGGGGAGGTCAGCGTTGTGCAATCTATTTTCCAAGACCCAGGTATGTGCGATCGCTAACTTGGCTATTTACATAGCGTACCCATTTGGCCAATTACCGACTGTGGTTTTCTGCAGGAAGCGATTTTACCACTTTCTCTTTTCTTCTTATATATTGAACGTCTACCTATACAACCCAGAGTTCTAGGATACAATTATGCAGACGATGTAGTGTTGGAGTGCATTTCGTATTACTTCAGCGTGGACCCGGTGGAGTGGTCCTCATCCAGCTCTCTTACTCTTAACGCTTCCAGATGCACTAATGCAAGTTTTCATTTCTTCGTGGTGATAAACCTCAACCCCTCATAGATATCTTATCAGTTCTGCTATGGGACAATGCCATAACCAGATCATCCATCGTCATGTGTCTCAGTATCAGGTTGTCTTAAAATCTCTGCTGAGCTACGCACATGTGTGTAACCTTTCCTAAAGTTAGAAAACTTTATTGTCTTCGAATTTAAGGTGGTTTTAGCACGCCCTAGTTTAATACTTACTTTTGTGACATCATGCACTATCCGCCATTGGCTCTCCTGCTCGTCCATGGACTGCTTCAGAAAGATTACATCTCATTGGTACCATAGATATAGTACATTACTAGATGCAACGACTTGTCTAGGGATTGTTTAGTTGATTTGCTCATTTCTAGATATCTTTCTGCCTGAAATAATTTTGCTTCCAAGGTACTAACTGACCGATTTCATCCAGTGCACAGTGATCTTTTAAAAATGCTCTCTGCTCTACATGTTCGAAATTCCGAATTTTATTAACCTCCACGTCAACTGCTTGTTGATCCAAAGAAATTCATAAACATGTATGGGTGAATATTGAAATGGCACTTGTGCATATATCCCCTTTTCGCCCCATGTATATTCGTTTGATATATCTCTGCAGTGGTTCTAATGTTGTAATTAACCAATTAGGGTTCATGAAGCTTATAATGACTTTACTGGGAAATAACCTGGGAAATAACTGGTTGACAATCTCAGATAGGCTGTACAAAGCAAGATGCACAGATTGAGACCTGTCATAAACGGTCATACACGGTCGGGAGTGTAACCGCACGAGAGAAATTGTCAATACGGAATCCAGGGCGCAAATCCCAGAGGGTAGATGACAACTCAATGTCCCCTGGTAGCCGCCTTTGCCCGCTTCTATGTTCGCGTGCGCCACCGACAAGCTTCGTTTTTCCAAAGAACTGCGCACTCAAGAACTGGCACGCACACAACCTAGGTACGTATGCACTTACGCTAGCAACGCAACGTATTGAGGGTTGATGATTAGGAAAGCGAAGCGGAGTCGGATAAGCCGTGCCGGAGTCCGGGTTGGGTGGACTGCAGTACATAAACCTCCACTCTTTACGTCTATTTTCGCTGCTCGGAATGTCCACAACTATTATGTGATATATTTAGCCTTTGCGACGTGTTCCTGGCCACCTTGCTGTGTCAGTCGCGTTGCTCATCTCACAAAGCAACATCGGTTGCCACACAAGTTCGAGACACACAAAGAAAGAATATCGTGCAATGTAGGCGAAAACGCATACAGCCTGTTTTCCTCTCGTTCCGGCAAGCAACCAAGACGGACGTTAATGAGTCGGAGTCTAGAGAATGAGAAGTCACTAGAATTCCTAGAGCAATCTGTAACAGCTCTGGGGTATGCACACAGACTGAGGTAGGCATAATCGAGGTAAAATGACCAAAATTATTTGTTGCAAATTCCTGACTTCTAATCCCGACTTGTAATTAACAATCATTCTTTTCATTCGATTCTCTGTGGCTTGTGTTAAATCCGAGGTAAGAATACTCCATCACACCCAGTTGTTTTGTGACTATTGCCCCACTAACCGTATTCACTCCGTCTTCTTTTACTGTTCCCCGCATATGTTTTCTGTTGCCGCACATTTGTGACTAGCTTGGCTTGGTGCTGAATCTTATACTTAATGGCTCTTCCCTTACTCTGTACAGTTCGATCGTTCGTGATGCACCGTATCGATCTTTCGTCCCTGGGAAGAGTAGTTGTGGTTGATCGATCGTCAGCCTTTCTGCATAGCCTGCGTATATGCCCTAATTTGAATCACGTGATTGCGGATGCACATGCAGAAGCTTTGTGGCTGGTTTGGCGTGTTGCGTGGACCCTATTTTTTACCCGGTCGTTCGTGTTCTCACTACGGTTAGTGGGTGAAATTAGTCGCAGGGCTCCGACCCAACAGGTTCCAAGTTAATGAAATCATTTCAGTGCACTTAACGTGGCTATGAATCCTGGTCTTCATGTTCTATTTGCCGTTGTTCCAAAACCCGACAGGTGGCCGGAAGGTGTACGCTTTTGTCGTGTACTCCAAAAAGCATTGGTTTGAATTCACGTAAGTGCGGGTGATCTCGCGGTTTAATCAGCCCACGGTCGTGCAGCACCAAGGCGTCCATACGGTTCGCCGGCGTACTGCTGATGCTTCCGAATTCCAGTACTTACAATAGTCGCTCTCACCAGGTAGCAGAATGAGACAGTTTCGTCCCTAAGAACCAGATGTCTACATCTATCGTCGATCAGGTCAGATTTTTCACTCTCATCTGGCCGTCATCCCGACGGAGTTACGATTCTGCTAACGAAAAAGTAGATATGGTTTACATATATAGCCCTAAAGCCACATATTTTGTTTCCAAACAAGCTGTATTTGGGTTCAGAGAGGTTTGAAAACAATCGGTTTGGTATAGTAATTTGGTAACGTTTCGCCTCTAACATAGAGGCTTCATCAGACCAGGTGAATCAGTGTGCAATTGGTGTGGGATTTTATAGCGAACAGGGCCGATAACCGCGGTACCCGAGTCTAGGACGACTAACTGTGTTTATAAAATTAAATGTAAGAACTGTGCACATGTGTACATAGGCCAAACAGCGAGAGAATTACGCACACGAATTTCTGAGCATAGGAGACGCATTACAAGACTACCAAGAGACGAGTTTGAATATCAAGCAATAATAAGAGACTCGGCCGTAGCTGTGCATGCATTAGATACGGGTCACCAGATAGACCTCGAAAACGTAGAGGTCATTAGGAAGGGTATCCGATCCACCACTCAGCGGTTGATTGCCGAGGCGGTGGAAATTGCCAAATCTGACGACTGCGTGAATAGAATGGAGGGGGTAGAAATCCCTAATGCGTGGCGGGCGGTCTTAAGCCGACCAGCTTGACGAGCATCGATGCATGGATCAGATTGAAAAGTGCAAACCGACTCCCATGGCTTATCCGTCAATGTCATGAGGCACAAAGGAACACCTGGACTATTCCCACTGTGTTTAAACCACCTGAGGTGACATCCCGAACTGTTCCTGTAATGACTCATGGCTCAAGACTCGGGTACTGCGGTTATCGGCCCTGTTCGCTATAAAATCCCACACCAATTGCACACTGATTCACCTGGTCTGATGAAGCCTCTATGTTAGAGGCGAAACGTTACCAAATTACTATACCAAACCGATTGTTTTCAAACCTCTCTGAACTCATGACTACTCGATCGGTTCCAAGTATCTTCCAAGAATTTGAAGCTGTATTTGGGCTTCTTTTGTGAATTACACATGCGTAACGACAGCGCCCAGTAAACGACCTGCGTTTGGATGTTATCTATTTCAAGTAACTCGTAAGTAAACGACGCTCCAGAGTTTTAACAGTAGCAGTCAGTATTCCGGAACATTTCTGTTCAACTCTCGAGCCCAACGCCGTTGACGCACATAATACGGAAAACGATTATTGCCCATTATATATATATATATATATATATATATATATATTTGCACTGATGTTTGAATGATTGTGCACAAATTCACATATCGGCCAGGTGATAACCTATTCAAGGCAATGGACGACCACGAGGTCGTCC
>CALYDF020006889.1:0-12984 GCA_944474145.2 Dicrocoelium dendriticum | reverse complement strand
CAGCGAATAATCAACGGCACCCTACTTGCCACATGGAGCAGAGTGGGTATGTATGGATGCGCTACTGCTCTGGTCTTCTCGTCTTCTTATTTCCCTTTTTAAGCCGGGCGGTGCTCGGAAGGACTGTGCGTTTGCCTTCTAATCTAGAGGTCACCGGCTCGAATCCGCATAAGGGCGGTCGACCACTCGGTATACCCAACCCACGCGCTAGCAGTGTTCATTGCGTGGCAGCGATGCGTCCATATGGTGTTCCAGGGTACTGCTGGTGCCTTAAGTTCTTCATCCCTACGATCCTGTTTCAAAGGCACTGGTATTTCTACCTCTTTTAACTTCCTGATTCTAGACCACCGTCATCTAGCTTTGACAGGCGTCTGCCTTCAGTTTCGACTCGCATTCCCAGAGCGCCGTTTTGTGCCGGTCGATAGGTGCATTTTCAACCCGCGGACAACCTCAAATATCCACTCTTATATGAAATCAGTAATCGTTTCTAAGACTAATGTTCCCCAACGTGCGTAATTGGTTAGAGATCGGTCAACAGACAGCACTTTCCCAAACGCTACGGAACCTATCGATCGATGGGCTGCGTATCAGAAACCCTTCTATAAGACTCGAGCGTTGTACTCACTATGCGATCCCTTCATCTGACACTGGCGACGTTCATGGCGACGTATTGCTTGTAATCACTAGGCTGAAGCTGTTGTTATAGATTGGAATCCAACCAGTAGCCGGATGTGCGCCTTCAGATTGGTTACCCGACCCACAACTTAGGGCTCGCATTTGGACAATCGTTATCTGTTTGTACAGAACACCTGTCTGAGGCAGACAGTTGTTTTCAGTGACTCATCTACGGGCCGGTACAAATCATACAGGGTATCACAACCTTATATGCTTTGTACCGGCCCGTAGTTAGATCATTGAAAGCAACTATTAGGCTCAAATTAGTGTTCTCTGTGAAGCGCTGAGAATGTTCTCAATCTGTTTGTCATTGGTTGGCACGCCTCCACAAACTGTAACACCGGTTCCGTCGAAGATGACCTCTGTCGTCAAATGAACTAACTTTCCTCAAGGGGGAACTGCAGATATTGTAGTGATCTGAACTCTCAATTTGGAAATCTCTCCACTGATGAGCTCAATCCGGAAGGCTAACGCGGAAAAATCTCTTGATAATAACGGTGGGTGGTTGCTACACCTATGTGAAGATGCTGGACTATTTCTCGCAAGCGGTAAATTCCGACACCGCAGATTTACCTGATGCGCACCAGCGTCGAATCATCCATGAACGAAGCTTGAGCCATTTCACAAGGCCAGCAGTTCATCTTTGTATGCTTTCATACTTAAGAAGCTTTCTGTGCCGCGAAGTTCAATTTCAAGAATCGCGACTGCATGTATACCGCCCCACTTGTTGCACCGTTCTCTCGTAATCTCCCTTGGACTATTGCAGATGGACCATATTTTGCCTGATTAAACATCTTTCCAGATGTACCGACTTCTCTAGGGATTCCCTATTCGACTTTATTATTCGTTACCATTTTGACGCCTGCATGAATTGTTATTCTTAGGTCCTAAGTGACCACTTTCACACGTTGAAAAATGGTCTTTCAACCATTTCGTATGGCTCTTTCAAGCGCTCAAAATTTAAAGTTTTATTCCTCCGCCCTTCGTCTCATGGTAACACACTCGTAAATTATTTGTCACGCTTTTTGTGGGCCCAAGAGACGTCACAACTACTTTTGCACACGTGGACCGTTGAGTGCCATTTATATACTTTTGTATATTTTATTTTCCAGTTTGTGTTTATATTTTTTAATTAGTCCCATCATTCAATGCATCGGCAGTAAATATTGAGAATACATCCATTTTTGTTTATAGTGCATATATTGACTCGACTTGATAAGTCGTCGTTGTCAGGGTTTGCGTTGTAACTGCCGTTCGATTTGAATCACTAACGTGGACTCCGATTATGCACTCTTAAATGTTGATCTCTAGTAGCATTCCGGTGGGTATTCGGAATTCTTGTCAACTGGCGAAGCGGGATGTTCCAAATGCGCACCAAAATAGGCTGGTATGCGAGCTAACTGCTCACCGAACAGAGTGGACTTTCACTGGTCACATATTCCCCAGAGGTTATTAGCAGCAGATATGTCTTCGTATGGCAACTCATTGTCTCGTGAACTTCTGGGTGCTTATTGACACGTTCCTGTTGGGAGCGAACTCGAGAGTCGCAGTGATCCGAAATCAACATAGCGTGTTGGTTTGAAAACTGCTGCTTTCGCTGTGTATCGGAGATGGAAACAGCCGCTGCTCTTAGTAACCATAGGAAATAACTGACGCGCAGCACGATACCTGATATTTTCGACGAAAGCTTGTTACAAGCCTTCTGGCGTTTAGTTTAGTACTTTGAAAAGCAAGTTGATCGCCCGGAACTACTGGATGCGCTGTGGGCCGTTGAGCACTCTATTCCCCGGGCTGTTCCTTTGGATCCGCTCTCTCGAGCAAAAGTTGAATATGGGACTAGACTTTTGAATCTGTGTAAAATCACAAGGCTAAATGGGCTTCCACCCATCTTATAGACGGTCTCCACGAATTATTGGTGAAACTATTAGACTGAGTACCTGTCCCAGCCAAAGGGGTTTCTCCGTTAAAGTCCCGATTTCCTAGGAAGTTTACCTACGGATTGCGGAAATCATACAGGTCTCTATCGCCTCTAAGTCACTTGCCTCTTTTGTTCTTCATTAACTAACTAGCATCCATGAGAGCCAGATTCGTGAGGAGCAATCCAGGTTTCGTCGCAATTGAAGCTGATTTAATCGCATCTTCACATTATGTCGGTAGTTGGAAATGACCATTTTTATTGAAAACCCACTGCAGTCTTGTTCTTCAACATCAAAGGTGCCTTTCATTCGGTGGATCGATGTGCTCTTTGAAACAGTTTGATTAAGAAAAATGTGTGCCCGAATAATACGTAGACATCGTCAGAGCAATTAATGCGTGCAGTCCGGGTGGAATGGGGACTTTTGGCAAACTGTTGAGGCCCTTCAATGTTTTTATCTATTTGAGACACGGATTTCTGCCGTCCCGTTTCCTCGTCAACTTAGATACTGCCGAGGTTATGGAGACTGTGTTCGTCGGAGTCAACTTAGGAAGTGTGCGATTGCATCCAGAAACTTGTTTCTCGACTTGAAGTACGCCAACTATATTGCTGTAACGTATGACAGGTCACCAATAGCGTTGGACAGATTAGCACTGGAAACCAGTTGTTTCTATCTGGGTTTTGCGCCCTCTACATCAGAGGTTTTCCTTCAGGATTGGCAGGGATCATCCTTCGCTCTACCCATTGGATACAATCAGCTAGAAATCGTCCGGAACTTCAGCTACCACTGTATTTTTATGAAATTCGGCCCATCAAATCGACAGACATAAAGATGCTAATCGCCTTTGACCACGGTGCTTTCGATCTTTAGCTCATATCTGGTGGGAACACTGCTCAAGAAATGAGCGCATTCTTTTCCTTGTTTTGGCGCGAGTATGTGAAACGCTTAGCCCTAGGCCTTGATGGCGGGGCCACGTGCTACGTATACCGGTGCACGGCTGCTGCGACGTGTGCTGTTTGCATGCCCGGAGTGTGAAAGGAATAGGAGAAGTGGAGGTCATCCGACGTCTTGGTGAAGATAAAGGAAACTTGTCACTCCGAATATTGGCTCATCTGGTCTCTCCAGACTCCTGGGTTTAGGTCCAAGAGACTCATGGTCAAACCAAAGCACGGTGTTCTCCATTTTCTTTTTCTATTCTATAGCCATCTATTATTTCTTTCTATCCTCTCTTTATCTTCTCGCAGCGTTGTCACTGTACGCTCATTCGAACCGAATTTCCCAGCCCTACACAACGATCCATCATACTTGGAAATATCTTCTACGATTAAAGTCGGTGCCATCACTAACCGATTTCACTCGCATCCGTGATTAAGCGCAAGCGGATAACTCAATCACATTAAGCCGATTGCGTTCCTGTGTGACACCGTTCGATACAGAATCCTCGAGGAAGTCCGAAAATCCTAAGCTTATTCCGATCCGGCGTTTCTCAAAGCAGCTGTGAAAGCATTTGTGATCTCTCTATTTGTGTTCAGCGCTGGGTTCAGATTCAGTTAGCAGGTTCCACTCATTCGCCCTTCCTTCTGAACTTGTCAGCCAGTGCGCCTGCATAACCCTTCACACGGACCGCGCGACCACGCCGACCGCTCATGTGACCTTGCAACCACCACGCTCGCCTGACCGATGTGCGCCTCTCTCAAGCCTAGAAAAGTACAGAACGCCAACCAACGCACTGGGTCAGGTAACGACACCACGTTGAATGGCAAAAATGCGAATCTGAAAAGGTTCCAAGCGAAAGGCCTTTGCGAGTTAAGATAATGTCCTCGATTAGTTACGATATGTCTGGCTTGCTTGCACTGTTTGGGATGGTATCATCCGAAATGTGCAAATGTGTCCCCACAACAGTTACGGGAGCGAAATAGCTCCCAGGATGCATTTTGGTTCTGTACTGTGTGTTCCACCATCTCACTCCTTAAGCGCTTGCTTATCCTAGTTCAGAAGTACGACCGGATAATCGCAGAAACCGAGCAGAGGATAAACGGCAAGATAACTTCAATGGAATCAAGTATGCACCAGGGAAGCGTAGCGGCTTCTAAGCAACGTAAGGCTGCACAATTCGCTTCCCCTGAACCGCAATCACCCACGTCCCCATCTACGTTGTCTTCTCCAACTTTGGTAGAACGTCGGACGAAAACTGAATACACCTAAGAGAGTCGAACAGTAGTCACGGCAACGAAAATTAGACACCACTCGAAATGCCTGGTTAAGCAATTTTCACTAGACCTGACCTCTAGCATTAACAAGGATGAAGCAGCCGAACACCAACCCTCGGTACCTGTAGCTCAAATGCCTCTTGTCGATACAAAGCCCCCGGAACATCAGTTGCATATGCAGAGATTGCTGCAAACGTCCGCCGGGAGGCCACCGTTGCGGCCCTTTCTGTTGTAAACACTGTTAACGCGAATAGAAGGACAAACAGTAAACAATCAACACTTGTCAGAAGGTCAGGACAAACAATTACCCTACCTTGTAGATCAAAGAAAAGGGATCCAACAATAGTGCCCGGACTGTTGTATGCTTAAATGTCCCTGAAACTACCGCCATCACATTGCGGGATAAGTTATCGGACGACCATGACCAATGGAACTCATTGTGCATGCTGTGTGTCAAAGCTAAGCTCACAAACTTATTACGAATTACTCGTCATCCGAACTCGCCATACTATGAAGCACCCAGATTTATTCGAGTGACACTAGCATCCTCCACCGACGTAGAAAATGTTTTGCTCTCCGCGAACGCGCTAAAACACGGATCCTGGGGGATACGCATTTAGCCTTATGTCCCTTGGAGCGCGCGACAATCAAAAACAACACCGAAGCGGGGCACAGCAAGCAAGACCGCCTAACTGCAATCTTCATACATGGCGTGCCAGAACATCCTTCTAACGATGTTCAAGAGACCGGAAAGCACGATTTAGAACAGTGGCGGTTCACTCGTGAAACACTTTCTTTGGATAATGTTGTGGCACTATCGCTCACCAGGATACCTCTCTCACAAAATTATAGTGAATGTCGCCCTAGAATCCTAAAACTTGTGGTTCAGTCAGAGCAACAAGCAACGGATGCTTTTGGATCAATGGCGGACAAATCGGAAAAGTCTTCCTTTTGAACTTCGGTTAAACGTCGCAGAAGCTTTATACAGCTCAAATATTAAAGCACCTGAAGCAACAAGCGTGCCGACGAATGTACAGAAGCGTAAGTTGACTGCTGCTTTACTTGCCTGACGTAGGTCTAAACGAAGATTGAGACGCAGCTTGGCCGAATCAAGTTTCGGACGAGATACCATTATCACATTTAAAAATACGGGTACCTGCCGTTCTCCCATCGGTTAGCATTCTCCCACCCTTGACCCCTTTAGTCCTCTGTGGGCTCCTAGAGACTGAGGATCTGGCCTGCTTTTATACGAATGCTCAGGGTTTTTTAATACACTGGTAGAACAGAAAGATCACCAAGCTTCCGGGGTCATATAATGTCATTGGTATCACCGAGACGTGGTTGCACACGGGAATGACGGACACTGAAATTTTGCTACCGGGCATGTTGCTGATCCGGAAAGAGAGGCTCACAAAAGGAGGAGGGGTAATCCTGTATTACCGAAGCGACTTACAATGTGAAACCATAGCGGATTCAGACTCGCAGTTCCTCGACTCGCTTTAGCGCCGCCTACAGTTAAAAGGCAGAGACGCTTGCCTTATTGTCTTGGTGTACGGCCCCCCTAACTCTACACCCGGAAACGACTACCATCTAGCGGGTGCTTTTAGACGCAGTTTACAGCGAAAGTACACGCACATACTTATCATGGGTGATTTCAAGGTATATTGTGTAGAAAGTCTTGCCACGATCGGAGAACAATTCAAAGCCGATCTACAAGATCTCGTAACCATTGTTCCTCTCCACATGGTACGAAGAAACCTTCCCTCATCTATTCACCTCGCTCATTAGACCAATCCTTGAATATGGTGCCCCAGCTTATCATCCGATAACCCAGTCGAAAACTGAAAAGCTGGCTAAAATGCAGCACATCGCAACTAGAATGCTACCCAATTTAGGAATGCTTCCGCATGAAAAACGTTGTGAAATGCTCGGACTCTACATACTTTCCTACCGCCGAGTACAAATTGACCTTATTATGACCCATCGAGTACTACACTTGAATCGCTCTCCTATACTGCGGCCAATATTTCACCTGCGGAAACCCTGTAGCACCCGAGGACACCGTTACAAACTCAGAGTCCCCTGCATGAACAAACTATCACATCAACTTTGTAGAGAACGCAGAATCGTAAACTTATACAATACATTACCAAAAGGATTAATAGAGGCCGATTCTGTGAAGTGTTTTAAGACACGTCTCCACGATTATTTCGGAAACCTGTGCTTTTGTGCGGCGACGCACATACAATGCCAAAAGAAGACATCGTATACCCGGAAATAATGACACCAATATGAATTCCTAACCGAACAAGAATAAAAGACTAACTGACCAAACACAACCGCTGACGATTCACAACGAAATGTTTTTGATTTTTCATAATTCCATAGAGTTGTACAGAAACCACTTTACTTGCTAGTAACTGCCGTCTCCGACTCAGTCACAGTCCTTACAATTACATCACCTTGCCCACTCGGTTCAGAACAGGTAACAGGCCATCTGTGCTGGATCTTGTGCTTACCAATGAGTAGCATATGATTGAAGTGTTGGTTTTAAACTGTCCGTTGTGTCGCAGTGATCACTCAGTGATCAATTTCACCTCTGTCTGCTATGCAGAACAACGGAATGAAAACGATGAGACTGTGCGAACCACCACAAGCTGCGATCGATTAACCCAGCTCATCAACGCCACAACTAGGTCCTTGCTTATCGAAGAACCCCCAGAATTCGTTTGGCTCCAGTTCGTCAGACAGCTGATTGCAGAGGCTTCAGAAGTGAGTTTGCAATTAGTGTTCACCAGTTTCTTTCGTTAGGAGCAGTATTCGACAATGAATGACAGTACATAACGCAGCATGGCGAGTGTACAGAGAAGCTTCAGCACCAGAAACTCGGGACAACTATGTAGCCCAACGTAACCACTGCACTCAACTGCTAAGACAAAGCCGCCTATGAGTAGAACATCGCAAAAAGCTTCAGTGCTAACGACAAACTGCTGTACAAGCACCTCAATAGTCTACGAAAGATGCGGCAAGGATTTCTTCCACTCAAGACAGCTGATGGCCCAACAAGAACGGCTGTTGAAGCAGCAGACGCGCTGCGGATGCAATATGCCCCCACGTTTCAAAGGGTCTTGCCACAAAGCGATCTTTTAACATCTATCGTCTCCTCGCCAGGAATACCATCACTTTTACCGCGGAGGCTCTATTGCAAGAGCTAGCGTCTCTACGCAAACACAGCTCGCCGGGGGTCGACACCATTCGTCCAGGGGCACTGGAGGCAGCAGCAAGCCAACTGGCAGGACATTTAGGTCAGTTTTTCCGGCGTTGCTTAGACCAGAATCAAGTCTCCGCCATGTGGAAGCTTAGAATAATAACCCCAATTCACAAGGTGGAAGTAGGACTGAACCCTCCAACTGCAATCCAGTATCCCTTCTTCCTATACTCCAAGGTCGTGGAATCCATAATTGCCGATACACCGGTGTGCTATCTGGAAAACGGTAACATCATCACGCCTGAGCAGCACGGTTTCCGTCGACAGCGATCATGTACAACGAATTTACTAATCGCACGCAGTAGTTGGACCGAGGCATTTGACGCTAGATAAGGCATTGATGTGATCTACCTAGATTTTTCGAAGGTTTTCTATCGTCTAGACCATCGGATACTACTCTTCAAGCTCCAGCATTACGGGATCGGCGATCCTCTTTTATTCTGAATTGCCAAGGATCTACTTCAACGGCAACTAATGGTCAGAGTTCGGAGCTCTTTATCGGACCCCATACAACTAGTGTGTGGTGTGCTGTAAGGCTCAGTACTATATCCGCGTTTGCTTTTGGTGTTTATTAATAACCTTGCAAGGGAATCGCTTCAAACTTCCTAATGTTTGCCGGCGATATCAAGATTTGGCGCAGGCTCCAGGTGAACGCCTACCAGAATCTGCTTCAGAGTGACCTAGGTACGGTATATCAATGGTCAATCCAAAACTTACTGCATTTCAACGTCAGTAAATGCGAGGTACATTCCATCCGACATCAGTGCAGCTACTCATACCGGCTCGGAACGAATATACTGCGACAATCAACTGTCGAATGTGACTTGGGTGTCCCGGTTCAAGATGACTTGGGTTGTTCCAGGCAATCCGTAAAGGCCTCAAAGACCGGGAACCAACATGTGGTGCTGTTGCGACGAGCTTTTGGACAAATAAGCAGATCCATATTCCAACAAATGCTCAGTGCGTGTGTTCGCTCCCATGTCGAATACGCAATTCAAGCCTGGCATCCATGGCTGTAACACGACCTTACTGCACTGGAGCAGCCACAATTTCGGACATCTAATAACGTAATTGGAATGCGTAATCTTTCATACCAGCAGAGGCCGCAAAAATTGGGGATATTCAGTGTAAGCTATCGCAGACTACAAGGTGACCTGATTGTGGTATACTTGATTCTGCGAGACCCACATCATATGTGCCGCCCTTTACTGCGACTCAGCGCCAATACGGCCCTGAGAGGCCACTCATTAAAACTCGCAGAACAATACAGTCGTCTGGAGTGCCTCAGAAATTTCTTTTCCATTCGTGTCTGTCACCCGTGGAATGCTCTTCCAGAATCGGTCGTCTCTGCACTGACACGAATAGTGTTTAAAAGACGGTTGAATGATGCAATCATCCACTTACACTTTGTCACTTAGCACTACGTCTCCATCCTACACCTGGAGTTTACCATGGAATTATTTGGTGTTGACTGCAGGTACTGTGAATCTAAGCGGACTGCAGGACTACGGTGGAGCCAACGATAAATCCTTATTTTCCTATTTGAAGTACTAACTGTTTTGCTATCATTATTATCATTATTGTTATTTCGATATCCCCGCGAACTATCCAACGGAACTTGTAAATCAACACTTCTTAATTCAAATAAATTCATTGTTCGTTTGTTTTGTGTGAAACGTGGAATTCCCTCTAACATTTCGGTGTACGGTCGCTCTGACTTATCGTGTGTTCTCTTATCGTCATCTCGCGGTACAATCCGGCGCTTGCACTCATGTGACTCGGATTCACGAGCTCTGTTCAACGAATTTATTACCAAAGCTTCATCATCCTTGCACTACTGTTTAACACGTCGCTGCATTTCTGGGAATAGCTCTGCGGAAGCACACGCACACAATCCCTCAGTTTTTGTGCACACTTGGCATTTTATACATATATACGCATATTTCTCGATAATGAGAGAAGGTGTTTCTAAATTAGTAACAGATCAATGTGTACAGGAATCACCATGCTCTTGTATGAGCGCATATTGATGCCAATTTTTATCCCTTGAGGTATGTTTGCGCCACCCCGGAATAGTTCATCTGGTGAGTTGTCAGATGAGAACATGGATGAGAACACTTCGTGATCTGAGAATCTGTCGAGTTTGGTTTTGATTGATGGGATTTTCACTTGTGCTGTTCCACAGGACAGGGTATCTGATGAGGAAATAGTTGGACCGCATGGTTGTCCCGGCGCTTGGTATCCATAGCGTAAATTTGTTGTTACGTGGTCCGTGATGGTTGCTGTGTTTTATATCTAGGTAATGTATGCAGTAGCGCGTTTTCTGGTGCAACGAAGTGTGCAGGAGCATCAAATTTTGATTTGGACGTCGCAGCCAGAGGGACTCGATGTGAAGCTGTTTGCAGCGTTCGCAATAGTTTAGAGTGAATGTGCTACTGAACAAACATTTGGTAAATGACCTCTGTAAATTTTCAATCGCTTTCCTGTTTATTTTCCGCATGCTGCCATAGCAAAAGTTGCAGTGTTCGAGAATAAGACGAGTGCAGGTTTTAAATAGTTCCAATCTTGCAGGCACTGTATGGATTTTGCAGCATATATTAGCCGCGGATTGTTTGACCCGAGCTATTTGGTATTGGGCTTGTTCAGAAAAGCGGAAGTCGGAAGAATTTCGGATTCCTAGATCACGAGTAGACTGCTGTACGGACATAGTTTTGTTGTTAAGTAAAACTTACCCATCGGTGATCGAGCAACCACATGACAATGTTTACTTTTTCGGTTGCGAACTTTAACAGCTAAGTCTCAGACGGTTCTTCAAGCGAGTGGAGATCTTGAAATAAAAGTGGTGTGCTCTGAAGCGTATCACGCCGGAGTTTATAGAAAATCTTGATATCATCAGCAAATGGAAAGAGTTGGCCATTTTTGATGAGCATGCAATATCATTGATGTAGAGGAGAAAAAGCAACGGGCCAAGTACAGTTGCTTGGGAGACGTCGTTGGTTATTGGACGAAGAGAAGAGTAATGATCACCCGAAGTGACTATTTGAAACTAATTGCTAAAAGTAGGAGGAAAGCTAACTTAAAGGCGGATTCTGGATTCCAAAGGGTTAACTCTTTCAACAAGCGTTTATGTGATACATGGTCAAATGACTTTTCTAGGTCGGAAAACAAAATTATTTTTGCACAAACCGAGTGTATGGTTTCGGAAGTGTAGTTAAGGTAATGTAGCTAGCAGGTCGTACGTGAATCTCTGTCAAGTACACCTGTCGAGATGTGTTAAACAGTTTCAGGTTTCATGTTTTGTTGCCTAAGCTTTCAAATGGATTGGTGATGGTGGGATTATGGTTAATCGGTCGGTAATCGGGAACTACTTGATTGAGACAACTGTTATGATGTGGGTTTATAAATGATGTTTTCCAATGATCTGGCAAATAGCTAGTTTTTAGCAACGTGTGCACCAATTTATAGCAATCCGACCTTTTGTACAGTAGCTGAAGATCATTTTTACAGTCACCATCTTCAAATCTATTCAGCCTGTGGGTGCCATTCAGATGCTAATCGCGAGAGATGGCACGCAAGCGGCATGCGGAGTACGGAAGTAGGGAGACCAGCGCGATCGTCTGGACCCAACGTGTATTAACAAAAGCTAGAAAGAATGAAAGACAGGTAAGCCGGAGCAGGCAGCAACGCGCAGCGTGATAAACTAGAGGAGCGAATCGTCTGTAAGTGCCATCAATTAAGCAGATGAACGGCAGGAAACTATACATAATAATAAAATCCAGTGTCTCAAAATACTGAATGCATGAATTATTCATGCTCACTACAAGCGTTGAGGATCTTCCGGAGTCCGGGTTGCTATGAGCTGAACTACTCCAAGTAGGTGGATAAAGTACTAGATCGTTGATATGACCAGGTAGTATTGGTGCAACGAGATCAAGAGCCCACATGTGTCCAGTAACGGCTGAGTTATACGGTTCATTAATGCTTAACTCACTGATGATTAGCTGGGCAGTGGCACAATCTGTTGGATCGGGGATAGCTGGGATCGGGTCATGTGCAGCATTTGGATTAGGCTCTCGTATTTGACAACTCCGTCTTCTGTTGACATGTCTGCTTGGAGCCTCCAGCCCTTGAATCCCTATGGATCGATCCGGTGGTCGTCGATTCCGTACTGGGCGTCTGCGTACGGTATCCAATGCTGGTACCGACTTCTGGCTTGCATATTCCACTCGATCCGAATTTACCTCTGTTAGTTTCGTCAACGAGAATTCCTCCAGTAATATCTGAAAATCAAGCTTTGGATTGCGGTGAGGTAAACATTGATTTCTGCTGGAGCGTAGTCTGAGCTGGTTCGTGTGGTGATGCCACCTTTCACCATTGACCTCCATTAGGTAGGTGACTTTACCAATCTGCCTAGCAACTGAACCTGGTGCCCATTTGTTTTTCGATGGACGAAAATCTCTTGCCCATACGAGGCCACCGATCGGTAGGTTCCGCACCATCCCACGCTGTTGGTATTTTGACACTTCTGTAATTTCCAGGCCGATTCGATTTTTGCTTCGGAAAATTTGTATCTCAAGCAGACCTGATTTGTCTGTCTAAAAGCATCTCTGACGGTGACCTTCCATTACACGCGGGCTGTGGAGTGATTCGATACGCCATGAGGAAGGTTAGTCTGCACTCGTCCGTGGGACCTCCCATCTCCATTTGATAAGTGCACGCTTGAACGTGTCAACCTAGCGCTCCACCTGACCATTAGATTGTGGGTGGAAGGGTGGTGTTCGCATATGATAAAATGATAAAATGTCGCGAATTCCTCTTAGGTGAACTGTGGTCCATTGTGGGTTACAAGTGTTTCGGGCATACTTAAGCGACTGAAACCGTGGCGCAGCTGTCTGATGGTTGTTGATGTAGCAGT
>CALYDF020006888.1:0-12962 GCA_944474145.2 Dicrocoelium dendriticum | reverse complement strand
AAGTACAAGGCGGGTCACGTGGCCTTCATCCCGGAAGGCGAGGCGGTCCGGTGCCACCGAGTTGGGTCGTCAGTGACTTCATTTTCCCCTGCCAAGTTAATTATTGCCCACCTCGGACCTTGCGCCACACTACATCTGGCTGACAAAACAATGCCTCCTGGGTAAGCAGTGAACAGGTATACGTAGTACTGCACACACCAACGCAACTTATTTAGTGGTATTTGTTTTTCTGAGGAAATAGCCTGGAAGGCAATGGCTATCACTCGCTTGCACACGTCATCATTGAGCACATGCAGGTTTCATCCGACATCAGCAGTGCTTCGCAGACAACGATGACCAAAGACTTGAATGGGCTGCAGGTCTTCAGGTCGAAGGGGCCAAATCTCGCTTAAATAAGGTAGGACGGCCTTCACTGTGACCTTGTACACACTGTCTTTTAGACGGATGGAAACCCCTTTCTAACGCCACAGATGTCGCGGATTCAAAAAGGCATTCTATCTTTTACAATGCTTGAACTGAATTCAGTTGCTATGTGTCCATGGTTGCTGATACAGCTGCCAAAGTAGATGAAGTGATCAAATACCTCGATTTCCTCGCCATCAAGAGTCAAGGGGGTCATTAAGTGGCTAGTTGTCCTGTAACAGCACTTTGCACTTTGAAGGTACGAAGTGCATGCCACATGATAAAACACACTTGAGAAGTTATTTAGGATGGATTGGGCTACCCTGAGGTCATTAAAAGGCAGGAAAATTACATTTAGCATAATCAAGATCTACTAGCTTTTCACCAGCCAGCAGCTCAACACCTGCATCTTGAGGCTCCGCAAGAATGCCCTGCATGAAAGTGTCCACGACGAAGCTGAACAAAATTGGGGAAATGAAAGACTCTTGAGGAATGCCACTTGTTGTCTGAAAGACATCCGATAAATCACCGTATATCCTGACGCAGCTTGCCGCGTTTTAGTACAGAGTAGATAAAATTTTCATCCATCCGCACAAGTATTTCAAACAGAATGCGTCGGTCGACTGAGTCGAAGAAAATTTTGAAGTCGTGAGGGACCTCCATAGTCCGCCTGCGATACCTTAACGTGGCGGGAGCTTGAAATGGGCCGTTGCCTTTTCGCCGAAAATCGATTTTACATTACTTACCGTGTATATCGCAGTTTTGTACGAGTAAGCAAATAGCTACTTTGTTCGATCCACTTCCAAGGTCGCTGAGACCCACTACGCCCTCCACCTTTGGAGATAAACGCGAGATATCGAGTACGACCCCCTATCTATTGTCTCTGGATAAAAACTTTTGATTCAACTGAAACGAATTCTGAAGAAAGATATGAATATAAGCATTTCCGCTTTGAATGGATACGAATTCCGTAGACTTGGTTCAGCATTTTGGGATCGTTGCTCGATCGATCTATGACGGTGCATCCTTCTCATTTCTCTTTTCATTTATAAACTTATCCTTTTTCATAGTAGCTCTTTGGAAAATGTACGCTTGATAATGTAAGAGACTGAAAATGTGGGTACATGTGAGTACACAAAGCTTATATTGACTTGAATGGACTTGTGTGGCACTGCTATAACACCTGCCTTATCAGTCTGGCCTTATCAGCCCGTCCTGGGCCAAAACATGGGTGCTCCTCTCTAATCCGTGATTCTCACTCCGCAGTGAGACGACGAAGGAGAACGGAGGCCAGTAACTTTTTCACCGTCGGCACTATGTTAATACCCATGTGGTTAGCACAGTCGGTGCGACTGCCCTTCTTACGTCGTCACTATAATTGATTCACTCCAGTTAGCTGGGATGGCTTCTTTCTTCCAGACATATTCGAACACAGAGGTCAGTGCTTTGCAGAAGACCACACTACCATCCTTAAATAGTGCGGGTGCAAGGGAATTCGAGAAAGCAGCTCGAAAACGATATGGGGCTGCGGTCGCATTTCGGAACCTAGACTCCGACGGAGTCGCAAGTAACTGGTCATGGCTCGGCCTGCAACACCTAAGTAAGAAGAGGTCCGGAAGCAGCAGGAGAGCTCAGCTAATCGCAAAACTGCTCTGCCCAAAAGTCATACGGCGATCCTTATTGCAAATTAGGGCACTCGCACTGTCTCTGCTTGTATCGCTGACGCTTGGTTCCTTGGGACCAGTAGAAAGGATCAGCTGGAAGAGCTTGCGGTACGTGCCCATTGCTCCTGCTTCCTCCATTCCTTGAGCCCGACTGGCTCACCCGGCTTCCTTGTCAGCACGCAGGCTTCGCCTCAGTTCGCCCCTAATAGTCCGCCAGCAAACATTGTGCTCATAGCCAGCCGGGAGTTTTCTTCTGGATTCCTAACTGCTTCACCGACCTCTCGGATATCCAGTCACTGATGAGGTGACGAGTGATAGTGCCGCAAGCGGAGACACCTGCATGCTGCGACTCGGCGGAGATCCTATTCCATTAAAGCTCAATGTCATGATTACAAGAGAGCAAAAGTTCGGTACGCAGAGCATTCTGGTAGGATTGCTTGAAGGAGGGCTAAGATAACTTCTCAGTTACTAATAGAGGGAGGCGCTTGGTATGCCTCACGGTAAAGACTATGGGAAAACGGCAGCGTACCAAGGCATGATCAGAGTCGACGTAAGTACTCCAGGAAGAGCGACAGTCCAGCAGCTGCTGATCAGGTAAAATATTTGGGTCCATTGCTGGTCAGCTACAGGAGGACGCCAAGGGGCACTTTGGCGCCCACTGTGTCTAAAAGCGGTGGTACTAAGAAAAAACTGGTGCTCCGCTCACATCCGCCAAAACGTTAGCCGTTTTCAGTCCGTTCGATTTTCCATACTTACCACCTAGCTGAGCTTCTGAAGAGCTCAGACGACCTATTTGCGCATTCATCTCCACCGCAAGAACTATGATATCTGAAATGGTAACACTGTGTAGTAGCCTGTTTACTTCGTGGTAGCAGGCGTCATTCGCAGCATTAGAGTTACAGTCTTTGGGGGGGGGAGCATAAGCGAAAAGCACAAACAAATAGCGCCTAGTGCTACTCCGTACATCACCCTTAGTTCATGTCGTCAAACGGAGTGCACACAAACGGCTGTTCACGGGAATCCAATCAAACAACAATGACTCAACCTTGGAGCTGAGAACGATGCCCACTCTAGCTTGACCAGTGGTTGCCGCATCAGCGTCTCCGGATGTGCACAACCAATAGCGAGAGGACAAACCGGGTGCAGTTAATTTCACAACCCCTAACTGTCATTAGTCTTAGTTTCTGACAAACAACATGCGTCAATAACCAAGGTAATCAGCGTGCGTCCGCGTGCAGCCTGTTGACAAATTTGAACGCCGCTAGGAAAATGGGATAGTCTGGCCTTATAAGGGACTGTCGCCTATAGGTGTCTCGTGAGTGATGCGGGAACATAGCTACTGATAGTCTGACTCCAGTGATATTTCCGTTGCAGTCAATTAAAACTGGGAATTGGAGGAGTAAGGCTAGTAATGGTGTCTGGGTGTTGAGTAAGAGAAGCAGATAGAAAAGAAAGAAGACAGGCGCCAGTAGTAGTATGTTTTCACTTATCCGCCCTACTGTATGAAGCAGCAAAGGCGACTCTTAAAAAACTGCGCGACGGTTGCTGCAGGATATAATTGAAGTTTGAGAAAGTAATCATGGTTGTTTGTGAGCTGAGATACTGCCAGGGTGCCCAGATCTAGACATGAAAAAGAATAGGGTCCTCAAACAAACCCATTCGTTCAACAACCTAGCTGCAAGGCAACGGATGTGGTAACGATTCGGTTTTACATAGATGGACCTCATCACATTACAAACTCTCAACGTACAGGACCAGGAGACTTAGTTCGTCTGACCTCTAATCATTGACCAATCTGGTGGGAGTAGCTCTTAAGAAGCCCAAAAACGCCACCCATGTATGGCACAATGGGTGGACGAGGTACGCAAAACGGTACACCGCATTAAGTTCCAGCGTCGTCTTGACGGACTAGTTCGGGAAGAGGGAGCTGTTATCTCTGCGCTATAGGTAGCAAAACAACGTGCTCATCGCTACGATTCATGACCTCAGCTAGAATTTCTCGACGACATCCAACTGGTCTACACCAAGCGACAATACGGGATCTGGTCGTTTTCAGTTCTAGAGGAAATCCTTTTATTTCGAGAATGTAAAACCATCCGAAACGACGGGCACTTGGTACAAATTTGTTGAGCGTTTCTTTGTAGGTTTGTAAATCGTCGTAGGCTCTTGCACTCCATTTTGAGCGCGGATCATCTGGAAGAAAATCTACATGTTCTAAGTCCACTTAACGCACTTTCTTCAAGTTCAATAGCGACGCTGAAAAGATAGGAGGGTGAATTGCATCTTTATCTCACATAGATGGAGATAGTGAGGAAACGCGACCTTAGAAATTTGCTCTTAAGAGATCTATGCATTTCTAGGACAGGCCTTTAAAAGTCAAGTGGTCCCAAACAGCAAATTGATCCAACGAATAGTAGATTCCCATGATGTCGAAGGTCTCCACCAGAGGTGGCAGCTAATTTGATACACCGAGCTACAACAATAAACGTAATGTGTATACATAGCAATGTGACTTCGCTTCCGACGGCTTTCCTGTACACCCGTCGCGTACCGAAGAACGACGGGTGCAAGCGATGTAGGGGCAGTGGAGGTCAGGCTGAGATCATTGTGGTTACTGCGTTCCGAAGGTGAATTGCCCTTGGAAATCGGGACAACAACAGAGCAGACTCAATCGATTAAGACGGTATTTCTGCCCCAGGTAACCTCACAAATCGTGAAAGTTATCTACAGAAGTTTGCCCTCTAAGTTTGAATAAGTCTATAAGAGTCCGATTTGGTCACGTGATCATGTACGTTTACAACACCCGATTTCAAGTTCGGACTCTACATATATATATATATATATATACATATATATATATATATATATATATATATATATATACATATATATATATGAACAACGGTCTACGAATAGACGCAAAGCCATTTGAAACCATGGGTTACAGAAATAGTAAAAGGAAATACAACACAAAACCTCAAATTCCATGGTTTCGTCAGAGGGCAAGACACAATGCGCTTTCCCAAGCCGAAGTAGGGTGTTGACTTAGGGGACACCACCCGGAGCATTTAGCTGAATTGCCTGCCCGCAAGGCAGCGGAGCGAATTCAGGGAATCGCGCCCATTGGGAGCCGGTGACTAATTGCTCAGTTCATACGCCTTTCATTTGTTCCTTTGCCAACCGGGGAATGCAATGCTTCGCCAGGATGAAGCAAGGGGCAGTAACTTTATTTAGTGGCGAGTCACGTCCGCCATGTTATAGTTTTGTTAAACGGACATATTTGGCTTTTTAAAGGGCGAACGCTTGCCAGGCGAAAACCCACCACGTCCTGGAACACTGCCTCCGAACCATTTCCTTGAACGGGAAAAACCCGAACCTCCCAGCTGGCACCACGAGGAGGTTGTTCGGCAAGTCAGCTTGAGGTCGAATAAAAAGGGATGACCCAAGAGGCGACGAGACCAATGTTCGGCGAGGATGCCGCAAGTCTGCTTGATTGAATTGGGTTTTAGTTGTTAAGCCAACAACCAGTCTGTTAGAACGTTGTGGATTAACTTTTTAGCCCCAACGCATATCACTTTGCTAATACGAGGTTTCCTCAACCAGCCTTAGAATAAATGCGTTTCTATGGTTATCAGCAGCAGCAATTAACTCCATCTTCCATGTACTTTGAAACCATCAGGATTCCTTATCTCTCTTCAGGCTGTCACGCAGTTCTGCAGCGAAACATTCGGGAGTTACATCGCATTTGAATTTATCGGCGACCATTAAGAAGTAGCAGGGTCTACGCAGTGACCCTTTACGAAGGCTGGCATGCAAACTTGCCACTCGAAAACTTACATGCTGTCAATTACGTCTGGCTAACATGGATTTCCGACTTTCAGCTGTGTTCAATGCGGACTCACTTAACCGATAGGTTAGCGTAATTTGGTACTCATACAGAACATCTGGCTTTTTCCGTTGGGAAGTACCTGTGCACTCACCGCCTCGTCACTGGAGTCCGCAGAAGTGCGCCATTCGGGACTAGACTGAATATTAACGTGCTGCCAAGATCTACGTGTTTCACTGATCCACTGTGTTATGTTAGGTGAC
The DNA here is from genome assembly GCA_944474145.2 of Dicrocoelium dendriticum. Classification (NCBI taxonomy): domain Eukaryota; kingdom Metazoa; phylum Platyhelminthes; class Trematoda; order Plagiorchiida; family Dicrocoeliidae; genus Dicrocoelium; species Dicrocoelium dendriticum. The sequence continues at coordinate 6,807 of CALYDF020006888.1, read as the reverse complement.
GCTTCTTGCATCTCTAGAGCCACTCATACTATATTGGTCGGTGGTAAGAAGCCAGACCAACCTAGTCTCCTGGCCCTCCAGGTTCGGGGTTAGAGTGAAGGTGCATCTTATTTCATAAAACGGACTCTCGGCAGTCTAGTACTAAAACGCCGCTGCCTTACAACAAGGTTTTTCAACTACATGCTTTGTTGTGCATCATAATTCTCCGCATGTTTTGGTCTTGGCAAACTGACTTTATGTTGCCTACGCAATACAATAACCTCATATTCAAACATTTACTTAATGCTCTGGAAGTCGCATAGTGTAAGCAAGAGCGCTCTCTCTGCTGTATCGAGCAGAGTGGATACGGGTGAGTATTCTATTGCTAAGGGCGTCCCGAATATTCCTTCTTCCTCTTAAACTTTCTCTCCTAATCGTCCTCTTACAACTTCACACTTCTCCCGCTGTTTTCACGCTTCCAGTTTTCGGTCTTCGTCCATCTTGCTACGATATTCGTTTGCTTTCTAGTTTCCAATCACACGCATCACCACACAGGTGTGGTATTTGCCCACCGTTCTCATTACGGAAACCTACACCGTGTTGGCCAGCCATTTGCACCTCGTCAGTGGAGAACTTTCCAACTTGAGCGTTCAGATTGCCAGCAAGCACTACAATATCCACAATGTTTCTGCAACAAAGGAGCGCGTCCAGTTAGCGACAGAAGTCGTATTTCACTGAGCCTGAGCTACAGCTATTGGGAATGTGGCAGTCATAGAGGGATCAGTCTGATCCCCATCAACTAAGTTATTTGCTGCTGCCATCCTCCATTGACCGACAGGCACGCGTGAAGTGCAGATCCGCTATTAGTAAGCGCGGTTTCATCGATCTTAGGTCACTTGTTGGAACGCCACCATATTTATTGACGGGCCGCCATATTCGCGTTACCGATTTTAAAAATGCCTTTGAATCCGTAGTTCTAGGTGACATTTGAAACTGTCTGTTCAGTAAAGGTGTTCTCAATAGACATATAACGAAGTTATAAATTACGGCGCAATAGATGTACGGGCGCTACATTCGCACAACCAGCCGAAATGTTACGGATCTAACCATGTGTTCCCTCGACGTTGCTTCACTTTTCACTAACGTGCCACTATTTGAAACTATACGCTACATTTGCGATTATATTGATCAGAACCAGATAACCATTGGCATTCTTACAGTTGGCCTAAAGGAACTGTTGCTCCGATGCACATTCAATATCCAGTTTTTGTTCAACGGAGAAATATACCGACAACACGATGGCGTTGCTATGGGCTCTCCACTGGGGCCGTTTCTTGCTGACGTGTTTATGGGTATGCTAGAACAGAGCAAGTTAAGATCGGTTATTGAAAGCCTTAGCCTCTACTGCCGTCACGTCGATGACATCTTTATACTGCTCCATTCCTCCCGAAACATCAATGACCTTACCAACACATTTAACCAGGCACACACAGCGCTAAAGTTTACATCTGAAGTGGAGGAAGATAGATCTTTTCATTTCCTCGATGTGAACATGAAGCGACTCGATGATGGTTCCCTACAGCGTGGTATGTATAGGAAACGTACCTGCAACGGACAATACACGAATTTCTACAGTTTTGTTCCACTTAGATCAAAACGGAACTTGATTTTCAGTCTAACGAGTCGGGCGCAAAGAATTTGCTCGAATGACACATTATCTGAGGAACTACAGCGCATACGCTTAACCCTGAAAGAAAATGGGTACCCGGATGGATTCATTAAAGCCAACATGGAGCCAACGAGGAAATCTCCTGTAACCTTCACAGCCGAAAAGAATCCCATTTTTCTACAATTACCGTACAAAGGGGAAATCGTAGCTGAACTTCGTCGTATTTCCCGCGCTCTCAGGCACACCTTTCCAGCAGCTAAAATGCAGATTCACTTCACCAGTAGCCCGATGGTGAAAACTAACCCAAAAGACAAAAGGCCTGTCCACGCCAATTCCATGTGTGTTTACTCATTCACCTGTTCTTGTGGTTCAGGGTATATTGGCCGTACGACGAGGCGCTTGTCTGACATGGTGAGAGAACACCATCCGGCCTGGCTTGCGACTGGGTGCCGAAAACTAACCAACTCATCCATCGCCACGCATCTTGCCGACACGGACCATTCCCCCAATCTAGCCGAGGCATTTAAAGTCATCTATCGACCACTGGCAAATCGATCAAAGTGCGTTCGTAAGCGCTTACTTGAATCGGCGGAGAGTTTAGCGATCAGACTATACGAGCCGGAATTGTGCGTCCAGAAAAGATTCACTCACACGCTGTGCTTGACTTGGCCCAGACGAACTACTCCGTCCATACCAAGGAATTGTGCACATGCTACAACTGTGTTCTAGGGGCATTGCCTGATAGTGACCAGTGACTGTGAACTGAGTGCTTTACCGGTCCTTATGCTGTGTCTATATTTTGGTTGCTTTTTGCATATAATTGTACAAGCCTGACGAAGAATTATTGAAAACATATGTTCGCTTGAAAACATTGAGTTTTTATCTATCAATGGGATTTTTTACTATTGCGTATGGAAAATGTCTAAGCAGAAGAACGTAGAGTTAACAAAGTATACTGAAGAAGGTAATTAAAACCTACAACTGATCAGAAAGGGGAAAGAAACTCAGATGTCCGCTAATCGATCACTCAGCGTTGAGCGAAGTTCAACCAATCAGGATAAGCCTAGGGTAGCGAATCACAACACCACTCTCCCCGTCGGAAAACTTGCTTCATGCGGGTTGGTATCGATCAACTGGCTTTGGTGTACAGCTCGACTTGCGTAGTTCACGGGACGGTGGAGCCGGCCGGGGCGGAGTTCCACATGTATCTTGGCTAGACTGCGAGGCCGGTCCAGTTGCTCTGTTAACCCGACGGGCGTTGGTTATCAAGCCATTTTCCAATCCAGATGTCCCAGTGCCACATGCATGCCTAATTCTCAGCGGTGTTGACCGAGTTGGGGGACCCCTTTACGCTACTCCTATTTTTGATCTGAACAAAGGATCCCGGCTGCAGCGGAATTGAGGTTGTAGCGTAGGATTTTTGGTATGTTGCTCTGCGGTTTCGCACTTCGAGACTTACAGAAAAGGACACATGTGCAGCATTAAGTTTGGTGTTCAATGGTCTTTTTAGCATCACTCCGGCAGACGTTTTCCCTGGGGCTTTGTGTTCACATGTTCTGTATGATAGCAGCGCCGTTAAGACAGTTTCTTCCCACTCTACTCCTCATAGTTGAATGGCCCGTGTTGGCTTCCTGAGATACCGCTTAAGGCGCTCCACCATGCCATTAGCTGCAGGATTGTATGGGGCAGTCCGGGAGTGTTTTACCTTATGCCGTTGGGGGGAGCTTTTGAATTCGTAACTGCAGAATTGGGGACCATTATATGTAACCACTTCCTCTGATAATCCGAAGCGACTAAACAGATGTCTGAGCCACCGCAGCACTACAGAGGAGGTCACTTGGTCACATATATGAACCTCAGGCCATATGCTGTAAAAGCAGGTTGCTACAAGTAGCTTGTTTTTATTCACCGGAGCAGTGGCGAAGGGACCAGATAACATCATTTCCAATTGTGGCTCACGGTCTCATCGGGTATGGTATTGGTAGCACGAGAGCCTCGACAGGCAGAGAACTTTTATCCGCTACTCGGCAAGCTAGACAGTTTCTCACAAACGCTTCAATGCTTGATGCCCTTCGTTGCCAACAGAAGTAATGTCGGACTTTATTTTTTAGTTCGGACAATACCCAGATGACCCTCATGAGCACACGCAATAATCTTGCTAACTAGCGACGATGGAGCTACCAATACTGGTCCTCGCATTAGACAACCATCTACGGTTGAAAGTTTCTCTCGAATTGCATAGTACGGAAGGAAATCAGAGGAACTTTTATTGCTTTTCGGCCATCCATGCTGAACGTAAGCCACGAGTTGCTTCAGCGTCGTGTCTCTCGCATTCTCGGTTTGCAGTTCATTAATCGTCATTAATCGGATCCCAGACTAGATACCATTGCCGCCTCTCTGAGTACTGCTTTTCCATCCTCCAGATCCAAAGATAAGCGGGATAATCCATACGCGATCTGATTCCTTCATTCTGGCCTGTAAAAGATTTGGCAGTAATAACTGTGAAGTCTGGCGTACCAACGATTGATTCGCATCGGACGGAATGCTTTAGAGCCATTCTTGAGGAGGGTGGCGAGAGCGGTGGTCAGTTCCTAAAATGAGACGGCCGCCGAAGAAGTGTAGATGCTATTTCTCGCAAGCCCACATACAAGCTAGAGGTTCCTTTTCTCCGGCGGAGTACTGACGTTCAGAGTCTGATAACTTTCGTGACGCATAGGCGATAAATTCCTTTTCACCGTTTTGTAGTTGTTGAGGCACAGCACTGGGCGGATATCGAAGGCATCAGTTGACACAAAGTACAACATGATTCGTCAAAGATAGCAACCAATTGGGCGGATGAAATCCGTCGCTTAAGTTTGTCAAAGGCATTGTGTTGTTCACTTTTCAAACATACAATGACCCCCTTTTGTCAGTTTCTGTGGTGCATCAGCCATGGTTGCAAAATCACGAGCATATCGAAAGTGGTAAGAGCACCTACCCAAATAGGATCATAAGTCCGCTAAGTTACTAGGTATCCGCGGGTCAGCTATGGCACGAATATTTTTGTTACTGGGGCAAATGCCGCTGCGGGAAAAGATGTGCCCGAGAAAGTAAATCTCAGGAGTGTTAAATATGCCCATTTTCGTGTTTAGGAGAAGAGTTTCACTGTCGATAAAGGATTTTATGTAAATGCTCGTCACGCTGTTTCTGCGAGTGACCGAAGACACAAACATCGTCTTTGTACGCAACTTGTCCATCAATACCTGCCAGAGCTTGAGCCATGCCTGCTAGGCAGCTGGGGCTGAGCTCAAGCCCATGAGTAAAACTTTGTACTGAAACAATCCATCGGGGGCTGGGAAGGCGGTAAGGGGTTTGGACTAATTCGGTAAAGCTATGTGGAAAAACGCACTTTTAAACTCTAGTTTTGAAAAAAAAACTGTTGCACCGGAAAGGCGAACTGTTAGCTCATCACTTGAAGGTAGCACAAATCTGCCTGATTAGACCTCGTGTATCATTACATACCCAACAGTGTCTTTTTTCAAGACACTAAACATTGAATGTACCCACACGGAGCAATCGATTAGCTCGTTCGATAATATGTCCTGCAAGGCTACTGAGACAGCTTGACGCTTCGCAACTGGAATCGGTCGAAGTTGACTAATAGGAGCAGGTTTCGTATCTCAGCTGGATGCAATGAAAATCACATGACATAAATCCGATAGACGGTTAAAAAAGCTTTGGTTAATGCCCTTGCTAGTATGTAAGTCCAATGGAGGAAACAGTCATACGATCAAAAGCTGACACTAGCTTTAACGCAACCATTGCGCTCGTTCCAAGCAGAGGCCGTTGTTAGCTGATGAAACGTATACCGTGACATCCGCAGGTACCAGGTTAATCCGGAGTGGTACGAGGAAAAAACCAAGAATGGCTAAATTATCGCCACTGGAACTCCAAAATGAATGAGCAGTCGGCTGAAAAGGGTATTCAGCTAAGGAACGTTTGTAGAAACTGGAGGGCATAATAGTAATAGGAGAAGCAGAATCCAATCTGACTTCTAGTGAAATAACACCTCTGTTCATAGGGAATAACGCAGTTCGAATATCTGCAGAGGGCAGTTTCGGTTTAAAAACAGATACCATAACATTTCCCAAGTAGCGCACATCAGCAGTGACCGAGTAAACATGTTGCGCTGCCGAATCTGCTACGTAGTGCTCGGGAACGGCATCCTGCTCGAGTACGATGCCCTGGGATCGGCAACAGCGAGTGAAGTGTCCAATTTTTCCACAGTTTTTGCATGTTAGACCGCGGGTTGGACAAGAAGAGCAGTTAGCCTTGTGACAGGTACCACTACAGCTGTAGCAAGATGGTTTAGGCCCTGGTGAGATATAGGTAGACTGCATTATTGCTACATCGGTCAGTTTACTCACACAAAACTCGCTTACAGAGCAAACTATCTTCATTCTCGCTAAATCGCAGGCTCGATCCCAGGTCAGAGTTCGGGTGTGTTCCCTTAGCAGCATTTCACGTATACGGTTATCAGCTACTCCAGGGAGCAACTGTTGCGTCAGCGTGCATCCTCTGATCTTTTTCTGTGGAATAGAAGTGTACTCGCAGGGCCGCACAGCACAATTAAGCATAGTAATGAAAGCATTCAAAGATGCATATGGCTCCTGTTGCATTAGGGAGAAGACGTACCTTGTTGTGAACAGGTTCATTTGGGAGCCCCAAATGCGATCGAGAGCGTCGAATGCATCATATCATCAAACTGATGTTGCCCCATATCTCCGAAAAGTGACGAAGCAGTTTTAGCGTATTTTCCTCGCTGATCGGAGACTTTAGGTCGTTACTTAATTCTAGGTATTTCCGGAAGGAAATGTTCTAGTTAAGCTAGGCGTCTGACATAGCCCTGCTTCCACAGTCATTCTAAAACGACTATGAATGTTGAAGTGAAAGATGCATGGTTTTACCCGCGACGCCACCGGTGTATCAGTAGAACCTAAGTGTACCAGAAGTACACTGAAGGAGCCAAGTAGGTCGTACAACTGACCAGAACGGAAAAAGGCGCTCACAGATGTCCGCTAATCGATCAAACAGCGTTGAGCGAAGTTCAGCGAATGAGGACAAGCTTAGGGTAGCGAATCACAACAGAAAAGACACAAAACATAACAGACATGCTGTAC
>CALYDF020006887.1:0-12981 GCA_944474145.2 Dicrocoelium dendriticum | reverse complement strand
GCGGTCGGTACCCATTCACCCCTCCGTGATTGGATTTCCCTCTATATCTAAAGCCGACCTCTTATTGACTAACGGTATGTAACCAATAAAAGAGCTAGGCGACAACAATCGCAAAAGCAACCACCGACGCATGGAGAGTAGGAATTGTAAGACTATCAAATGAATTCGAAATCCCTACGGCTAAAGTTAAATGCCCTATGCTTAAATTGTCTGGTAAATGGTGTCAAAATTTAATGCGTGCGACGCTTGCATGCAGATCAGCAGAGAAGTTATTACGCATGTTTAGATGGTATTTCACCTCATCACCTTAATTTCTTCGTTAGAGGAATTATCCCAACTGATTTGGAAATGTTAGCATCTAAACCCTGTCGACCGACGTGGCAACAAGAATTTCGCAACTTAACTACGTTGGTTCTGGTACCAGTAGCTCCCATTCAATGTTTCAGCAACTCCTATATAGATCATTTTGCACATCCCAGCTACTACTATAGAGAACGAAATGTGGTTATCTGAGCAGAATCATTGAAATACTAGGCGAAGTTAAACTCTAATGCAATTTGGTTGAGGGGAATTTTCATATTTTGAATATCCAGTTCATCTTAGTAAACAGCACTTAGTCAATTTTCCCAGCGTTACTAAGTAGTGGGTAGCGCTGCTGCAAAAACGCCTATTCAAGTAATTCTGGCGCTTAAACTGCCATACTATTTAGACTGTTTATGGAATCGATAACCTGATAAACTAGGTGAAAATAAGACTACTTTTGTTCACGGCATTAGTATGGACACCAGGTCCCCATGCGCTTAAGTTGCCCATAGGTTTTACTTTGGTTAATATTGGGACTATTTTAATGCAGTCAGACTTATCTAAGGCGACCGGTAAAGGCACCGACAATATCTCATCTTGTTGAACATTTGGCCACCACAGATGTTTTCATGCATAGTGACACTACTCATGAGAGAACCTGTTGGGGACTGGCAAAAGTTGGTCCCCATAGACAGGTGGTCGCCAAAGGGAGGTTGTCCCAATAGCCGTTTGGACTTTGGCGGTTATCAAGCCAGATATACATTGCTGACATCAGGGGTCCACTGCGTTCTGGTAAAACAATGTATAGGTATGCCCTGTAGATACTCTGGTTGGAGTGGTTGGTGAGATTTAGAAGCTAGTTAGTGTGTAGCGCATTTGAAATTTGGCCATAATTAAGAGTTGTAGTTCCAGTGTGTGCTGACCCGTTGTCTCTTGGTTTGTGTCGTCGATCGTGTCTAATAGACCAGTGACACACGTATTCCATATCACCGTCGTCAGAGATAGAGAGGACTCTAGTTACTCAGTCAGTTAGAAGCAAAGTCTCTCGTTGAGTAGAAAATGCCTCTTTTCCGCCAGTTCGTAGCAACCATTAAGTCAAGCGCTACATCACAAATGCAACTTTTAGAAAGTTTGCGGAAAACAGTTTGTCAGAATTCATAGGTGTTTACTCGAGATTACTGCTATATACAGGCCTTAAGGTTGCGTTGTCGTATCATTTACTTTAGTTACAATGCTCAAACTACACAAACATTTTTACCCAGAGTGAAAGTTGATGTCATTGAATTTTCATAGTGTGCGGACTGAGCATAAAATAGCAATAACAAGTTTGCACTAACAGACTAAGTACATAGGAACAAAGGAATTTCATGATATAAAACCTGTCCGGAGTAACTTAGAAAGTAGAAGATTTCCCAAGTTCAGCGCGTTAGCCATATCAGCTACTGACAGGTCATGGGGGTTTCTGCAGTCAATACAGAAACGATTATTTCAGTGAGTTTGGTGATAATGCGTTCTGGTCGAAATTGTCAAGTATTTCGCTGGTGAAATCGACTCTACCCTTGCATAGAAGGCAAATGTATGCGCATTTTATAACAAAGCTGTGTAGGTAATTTTAATGCTTTCGAGACAGGTTCACGTTTCTCAATCTTTCGGCACTCTTCAAATTTTGCGTTAATATTTGAAGCTAGCAGCAAATAATCCACCGTGGCATACAATTTCGTGGTAGCTTGATAACCTGTCTTTGCGTTGGTCAGATGTTCTGTAGCACAACGTTGAAATAAAAAGGACAACCTTCTTAACAATCGGGAATTTACAACTTTGTGGAAGCAGCATATAGCAGTGCATATCGCGAATACTGAATACTTTAAACTGCATTATAGAGCACGTATAAATGAATTATGTACAACTATTTCGAAATATGGTGAAACACGTTATAAAATTTGTCAACCGTGAATATGGTTGTAGTTCCCATGTAATATTTAAAATATCTGACTTACGACTGTTCAGGATTCACAACTGTGATATGTAATATTAAGAGTGCAGTCGTTCTCCGAAACGAATAGTGGCAAAATACAAATCTTACAACCAAGTGAACTGTTGCACAGATTTTGCCTCAATCACATGGTCAGGTAAACTGTTCCAAATGTTTACCACTCTCCGTTCCAAGCACAGTGGGTGGGGCACACATTTAACATCCGGCACGACGAGTTTGCATCTATGTCCGCGTGTGCTGCATGACCTTCGTATTGGGTAGTCACTGAGATGTAGAATACGGTAGGTTATAATGAGGTCGACTCGCACCCGACGGTAGGACAAGGTGTAGAGTCCTAATTTCTCGCACCGGTCTTCATACCCATAGCCAAGTAAACTGGATCAGCCTGGTAGCAACGTGTTGGACCCGTTCGATCTTGTGTGCCTTGCCTCGGGTAATCGGAATGTAGGTGGGGGAACCATACTGTAGCATTGGTCTAATGATGGAAGAGGCGAGTAGCAGCCTCTTCAGACCATGTGCCGAAGCTACGTTTGAGCGCCCAAACCGTGCGCAGTCCGTTACGATATAGCCTGTTCGTGTTGTCCACGGACTTCAAATCGTAGCTTGATAGTACACCTAGGTCCTTCACGGAGGGTGTGGGATATAGCGTTTGGTTGTCAAGATTGTAGCTTCGGCCTTTAGCAACCTTTTCCAGGCTCATAAATACAGACTTGGCTGGGTTGACCGGGAGAAGAACTTCTGCAGACCATGTGGATAGGCGGTTGAGGTCTTGCTGAAGTAGGCCACAGTCATCGGGATGAAGAATTCTGTGTCGTTCTCACAGGATTTACTTGATATACACTGCCAATTAAGGATTCCCATATTGTTTGTTTAATCAAACAGTAAGCACGCCTAGCATGTGCCCACCACAACGTTATGGAACTATGATTTTATTTGCCCAATATGAACACTCAGAATACGAATTCCTTCAACTTATGTGTGCATTCTCACAGTGTATAACGTGGTCGGGCACACACAATTTGCATTATCAATGTTGTCGTTATGTAAACGCTCAAATGAAGTTGAGAACTCACCTGCTTGACAACAACAAGAACTGCCATTTTATGCAGGCGAGTCATTGTTCATCTGCGTGTTTCGGTAATTAATGTCCAACTAGTCGTTCAGAGAGTTGTTACTGATCACTTCGGCGCACATAAAACATTTCTTTAGTGTCCAACACTGAGCTATTCCACGCCCTAAACCAAAAAAACATACCGAATAAATCACAATTGGAGGAAACCATGTAAAAATCCTCCCATCAGATGATCTATTAGTTAGCAACAAGCAGACACAAAGCCTGTGTTACAAAGACGCACAATCGACGATGTGTCGCATCTTCCAACCTACACTGAATATTACGCTTCGTGTCCGATACTAGTGACATGCCCTCCATGTTTAGGGTGATCTGTTGGTGTACTTTATCGCCAACCATTAGCTCCCGGTTTTACAATTCTTTCGACTATTTCTGAGGACACCGACAGTTTTGGTTTATGGACATCATTTGCGTGCTCCGCGTAATACGTAAGCCACAATCAGCATTCTTGTTTGAATTGTGCACAGTCAATAATAATCCCCATTTCTATGAATGTCACGGATTTGCTTCCAAATTAAAAGGAAGTATTTCAATTATTACATGCTGGTCTTTCTGCATAAAATGATTTGAGAAGATCCAGAACTCTAGTAGCGAGCACTTTAAAATATTTTTCATATTCTTGCCGAAATCTAAATAAGTTGAAATAGTATGCATATGATACCTAGAATCCTTGAGCAATTCATGTTCCCTCAGTTGTCGAATCCCCTAGAAATTTTATACCACAAATATCGCACATCATTATAAATGAGTGGCCAAAGATTTTCTCGGATAAAGTGAAACTAAAGCCCGACTTGTGAGAATATAATGGGTTTACAATAACAATAAACTAACAGCACAGGATCAGGAGGACAAGCGTCTCGTAACCAGACGGCTACACACATAATATCTAGGTCAGTACCCTCGTGGATCACAGACGTAATCTACTAAAGCAACGGTTGTTAACAAGGGAATATTGTCCTCTCAAATTTAATAAGCAGACAAAATACTCGTTTATGCCGCTAATACTGTAGCGTAATTTTGCTACCTTACTTCATAATGTACGCCAAGTTTAGTTAAAACTTGCTAAAATTCCGTCTATTCCATGTAGCAGTACTCGCACCTGTGAATACATGGACGCATAAATCAGATTATCTTTACCTACGGAGCCTTAGATTTATGTGCCTTGGCTGACTTTTCTGAAAGTTACTTGTTTTATTAAACGCACGTTGTGAACATTTAGTTTCTTGTCTTCCAAAAAACTGGCAACCGAGCACAAGTTGTTAATTCTATACCCTATTCAGATTTCAACTGAGCTTCCGAAGATATCGACCTGCCGTCATCATTTGCCGTCTGTTTTCAAGTTGAACAGGTTGTTCCATAGATTCTTGTTGCTACCTGAAAAAGTCGACGATATGTTATATTTCCGCTTGCATATTCATGAACCGGGTGGCGAACCACTCACAAATGCTGTAGCCTGTACTCTGTATTTGGAAGGCATATTCGCGTATTATTAGTTAAAAGATATGTAAACCTAGCCGAGATCTGTTGCTAAGTAAAGCTGCTTCCTCTAATCCAAACTTGACAAAGATGACGGATAACTGATCGACCGCATTACATAAAACGCATTAGGTTTTTGAGTTTACCAGATAATAATATTTGTCCAGCCCTTCACGCAAGGTAACGTTTACGACGTCGGAATTTACGGATTGGTGGAAAATAGACAGAATTTCTAAGTTAACTATATAAGAAATGTCTAGGATTTTAGCCTTAAATTGTGTAACGTTTTCTTTTATTTAATATGAAGATTGGTGTGCGTGAAGCAGTTAATTGTCAACTAAGCATCAAGAGCTCAAAAAACACACGAGTTTGAACATACTGTTTCAGTGGTTATGATGGTTCCACAGAAACCTCCATTAATTACACATATTTTTCAGTAGGCTTTTCCCGTATAGAAATCAGTGGGTAGGATGTATTTTTTGCTCAACTGTACGCTGACTAACAACTAACGGACACAGTAACTCCGTTAAGTGAACCAAACTTGGCGCCTGCACACACACACACACACACCACACGTGTATCTCATTGGATCAGTACGCATCGCATGTAGGTAAAAAATGATAGGAATAACCCGTCTTACTCCCTTGCTTGTGGAGTGCCACCTCGCTCTTTGTGGACTTGCGGACAGTTGCATTTCATCAATCACTATAAGGATCATCAGTTGTAGAAAACTGAAGTAACGCTGTAGGTGTCGTGGACAAGCACGGCAACCCCAAACTCAGTGGTCTTGATATTGAGTCTCATTGTGCACTGAACAGAGACAAATGAGTACAATCTTTCACGAATAGAAGTTGGGGTAGTGGGCGTTAGGATACTGTTTGTAGATTCAGCTTTGAATATATGCATCTTCTTGACGCTAGCCACAGTGCATTCCGCTGCAATGGGAGCTGAAATTTCATCTATTTGATGGAATGGAATATAATATGTTCACCATTTCATCGATGCATTGGTTTTACACTTAGAAGTTTGGACTAGTCGCGTTTGACGTACCTACTTGTATAGCAACAACAAGTGTCAAGATACAAATGGTTACGTTTTCTTACACGTAAAAGAAATTCTGATTTTGTTTTATCACCATTTTCATCTTGATGTTGTACGTCACTTACCGCAGTGGCCTATCGGAAGTTTGCCGCAAGTTAAAAGTTCTATGACCAATGGACTCTATTAAAGCTATCATCACCCAAAGCAACTATCCCATTTAAATGACTTCCGTTAGAAATTCCTACTAGATATTTAGGTATAACATGTGAACAGTGTTTGCTTAAAATACCAAATTTATTCCTTTACAATTATCTATTGAAAATTCTGCGCTTGTTTTAATGGGTGTTGGATTCGATAAATCAAACAGGAATGTTGTAGGCGCATGGCTCATCGTAATTTGAAACAACATTAATGCTTTTCCTTCGGAGAAACAATCAGCAGTAACCTGGTGCAGTTACTTGGCTAATGGTGTTCTCAAATTATCATAACGTCAAACAGCGTATTACTTAAATTGCAACCACAGGAAATGTTCGTATATATTAGAGAAACTTATGATAAGTCAGCGGCGCCATCAGTGCACAAGCGCAGGTCCCGTATTCGAAAAATTCCTGATATGTGATAATATTCACCATACAATATATATAAATTTTCGCCTGCGTACTTATTACATGCGCGCAACTAAGTCCTGTAACTGCTAAAAGGTAATATAGCAAATTGTCGTAGGTTTATTACATGGGATTCGCTAAGTGTTGGAACATAGCAGAAATAAGCATCAGTCAAAAGATATTGATATATAATGGCGCGAAAAGGGAAATTCCTAAAGGAAGCTACTTTCAGTTGGTTGTTTCTCAAATCAATATACATGTATACGGAATATAAGCTAAAGTAGATCATGGGGTATGGGAATATGCCTTTGGATTATCATAACCTCCAGCGGTCTGCCATCTGACCTCTAGTTCCCTCGTCTCCACATTCACAGCTAAGCCGAGGTTTATCTCAACCGCTGTGTTACACTTGCATCTATCCATTGCACAACCATGTCCCACCCGTTTGCTAGCCCTACGTACACATGTCATTGTTCATTTAAACAAACGTCCTTTTTCCAAGTATACATGAAAGCTGTTCGACATTTGTTCGCCACACGTTTTGCACACACGTTGCTGGCACACAAAGCCCTCAGTTCCGTCGCGCACGAAAATGATGCACCTTCCTCTCTTAGGCGTTGCACAGCGGCCACATGGTTGCATTGGGCTACGCGGCCCTATATAAACCACGGTATGTTTTCGTTGACCGAATGAAGTCTTCGTGATCCGTAACCATTTTTGCACGAATGTTGGCTTGTACCGTTTGGAGGACTCCGTGGAGGAACTGTTGTTCCAGTACTTAGCAGTCACTGTTAATTCCTGCCATTTTATATTTGCAGCTTCCTTTTAACAGTACTGTAGTTTACTTCCGTCCATACTTTGGTCTGTCTCGGTATTTCTACTTGTTACATATGAACCAAAGGCAATGGAAATGCACAATAATCAGCAGCGTATTTTCTTTGGCAGATGTTAGAAGAAAACACCATGCAGGAGGAAAACCTGCATTGGCTAGATTAAACATCTTTCCTGTAAAATACTGATGCGATAGCATGGAGAAAAAATATTGTGTTGTTCTTCTTGTTAAGTGGCCACGGATTCAACTTGAAAATCAATCGTTGTTGACCGTCTTAGCAGTCAGAAAGATCTTCAGAAGAAAGCCAAGATGGAGGAGCAATCAGCCAAAGGTGTTGTCATTGGTGAACCAGCTATGAATAAAGCTTGACAGACAAGCAACATTAGTTCCGTCGTCGTTGCGAATGCTGCCCAGAAAGTCCGCGACAGAGTGGTGCCTGACTTACTATTTGCTAATCTTTCTCTGGATATTCTTCTAAAGAAGGTTGGCAACTCCAGTTGCGGTGATTACTTCATAGGCAGTAACGAATAGGTAGGACCAATACCGGCTCTAGAACACTACATCTGAAAATTCTACAGCACCCCGGGAAATAAACACATATGCTGTAAGTGATACTCCCTGATGGCTTTGTCAGAGTCATAACAGATAGAAGGAAAATGATCACAAAACAACGGTACTGCATATCTTCTGAGGTTCACCGGTGAAGTCCAGAAAGTAGAGTCTGGGAGAATACCTCGTAGACACATCAAGATGGAGACAATCAATAACGCCACATATGGAGGAGTCATTCTGCGCATTTTGATAACGATGGGTAGAAGTTTCAGTCCTGTACGTCTTTCCTGTCAGATGCTGCATGGTAAAAAACAAAATGATACCGAGATGTCATTAAGGCTGGTTGTGAGAATTTAATCCACTTTAGACTGTATCCCATTTCGCCAATTTGATTGCCCAGAACCTTCACTCCGAAAGTCGAAGAGAACACATTTTAAGAGCGAAAATACTTTTCGTCTTCGAGGAAGAAGGAGGTGTGTCTACACTTAGTATCCAACACGGAAGTGCCCGGATAGCCCGGCCGGCTAACCTGCACAGGTTACCTCCCTCTTGGAATCCGAGCTGTAAGATATCGCACATCAAGCCAAAGTTTCCATCATTACCCAGCCATGTTCTAAGTTGTACAACATGCATTTCGAGACTCGGTCGGTGTTTGTAAACTTGCGGTGATTCTAAGCTATGAAACAAAACCCTTAGCTTTGAAGTGGCAAGGTAGTTATATGGCGACTGTTGGTAACAACATAATCCGTCACCTTACCAATCTATGCATGTCGTTGAAACTGTTACTGCGGGAAACTGGCTGCAGCATCTGCAAACAGATGAGCTGATATTTGACACGTCTAGCAACACCCAAAATGAGATGCAACATAGCTTCTTTCGAGCTACTCTAAAACTCAGGAGTTCCTGAAATCACAGATAGGTTAGCGGTTTTTGAGAGCCATTAGTTTACCCCATGTCCAGCGGTTCTTCACATTGCCCAGTGATTTATGCTGCTATGCCGATGTTCCAGCCCTGGTTGTCTCCCCAGTTCTGACAGTTGAATGGCTAACCCAATAAAACTGTGGTGAGAATGTTGCATGCTGAAAAAGGTGAATGAAAGAAAGTACCCTTAAATGACAGATTTTGCCAGGCGTTATCTATCCATTTTTATGAATCTAGTAGACACTGAACCGAGCTTAAATTCCCACATAAATGTTTTGCCTGACAAGCGATACAACGTTAACATACCTGAGGCATTCTCTACTGTTTGACACATTTGTATCAGTGACGGATGCGCCAGCGTTCACAACTTATCGCTGGAGTTCCAGGTTGTATCTGAAGCGGTAAGTAGCCGCAACGTGACTTGAATACCATTTTTTTCCACTGTCGTATACTTGCATCTGTTAGGCCCAGCATCTTTTGAGGTGACAGGCACAGCTTTGGTCATATTTGGAGGTCTGGACTATATAGCATTTTTTCGCTTCTTCCTGATCAAATGAGACGAATTGTCAGGCGACATGACTTTTTGTGCCTCCGTTTACCACAACGACAACAAATTGGACTCATAAATAGGCAACTCCTGCTTAATAGTTACGTTCTACAAAACCAACAAGCAGAAGAAGGTTTGGCGATTGAAGGGCTCATATGAGCTAACTCATCTTGAGAATTGCAGTTAACCGCATAGATTAGGTAATGATCAAGCGGTAGGACAGCTGCTGAATCATTGACGTATCAGCTTGATAATCTTTTGGCATGCACTGTTTATCTGCTGCAGTTTGATATCAGGGCCTCATTCCACGTTGCACAGTATTTTTATCCAACTGCCAGAATCACAGGCTGGTTGCAGACCGCACACGCATAGGAGACCACTTGTACTGGTCGCCGGTTATCTAGTGAAACTCTAAACGGTTGCAGTTGCGATTTACACGGCTCGAGTAGGTGACTCAATTTTCGTCTTCTTTCTTGGCCATGCTGTGACACTTGTACTAGGTTTCGAAAAAGGATTTCTGCCCATTAAACATCTGTGACAACACTAAGAAAAATTTGTCAAATAGTAGTTTAGTGCAATTTGTTGGCAAGATTCCATTTGTAAACATTTCATGTTCAGCCGAACACAGCTTTCGGAGAAATAGGCGAATATTCCTCTCCGGGTAAATTTAACGAAGTAACACGGAACATGTGTTCATACATGTGAAACCACAAAGCAACTGTTACACCAGCATCCGCATCATAATAGCATTCACTGCTCTGCCATAAGCCGGGGGTTGACTGAATCAACACCCGCTTCAACATCTCATTGAGCTTTGCCTGCGACGTTTGCAGTTGCTTCAATAGTGGCTTAATTGTTTAAAGCTGACCGTCATTTCTGAGTTCGATTGAAACTTCCGTCGCCACTGTTGTACTGCTACCGTCCGTTCGTTTGTGTTGCCTCTGTTGTAATTGATAGGCCTCGCCTCTGTTAGCGGAATTGCGTGCTGCTACTGCTAAGACCTTCGCCTGCCTTCCCACAGTAAGAGGCTCGCGAGTAGTGTCGTGTGCGAACCTTTTCCTTGCTCCCTTAACGCGTGCGCCTTGCCCCACTCTTGCAATTGTCCAACCCATCCCGGGGGAAAACAGAATACAAACTTGATTGGAAAGTGTGTATTTGGTACGAGGTGTGTTGATATTAATGGGACACACTTACCAATTCTTGTCACGCCGCCTAGCTGATTGGCCCTTGACTGTCTGCCCGCTTCACCAAGCCCGGAATTGCTCGCCTGGGACAATGACCTGCGATTTCGTTGATCTTCTGTCTCGAGCACAAAAATGCATGTGACGGCTGATGCCGGATTCCCTCAGCTTCCGGTTTGGTCATGGGTAAGTGTCTGTCAGCCGCTTACGTTATCTGGCTAAAGGCACCCTGGTTAAGTGTACTATCGTAGTCGGTCGTTTTGTTCCCGTGACAGTAATAAATTATAGATTAAGTGCGCAGAGTAGGCAGAGAGTACCACATGGTTGCGCAATAGATAGATTTATGAATCACAATGGTGTTGGGAATATCTTCGGCCGTATATGTCAATGTGGAGAAGAGAGACATGGATAGTATTTGGTAGACTGGTGAGGATTTTGGTAATCTAGCGGAATATTCCGTTACCCAACTGGCTGCTTTTGCGCTTCTTCTGTATACTAGTATATTGATTACGGCAAAAACGAATGAAAATCCGCTTGCTAATTAAATTGCTTATTATTGCTGTTATTTTATGTTATCATTTCATGCGATTTGTTTATTTGGGTTGGTTTCCACAACCAATCTAAGCCCGTCTAGGCTAATTATGAGATGTCGCAATATTGCGTATTAGCAGTTACCGTAGTTAATTATAGATGTCAAGTAGTACTCAGTTAAAATGTTGTATAATTTTGCGGTGATTTATATCACATATCCAGAATTTTACTAAGGTAATCTCAGGTACCGATGCTACATATTTGCACAATGTCCCTACTGGCTGTGTCGAATCGAAACCCCATTGATACACGCGCATCCCCAGCAATAGAGAAGCGTTCGAGAATTAAATTCTGTACTTCCAACCAAAGACACTGTTCACAACTTCGACCTAAAAATACAGTCGGTATTTCTTACGACCGTCAATAAACAGATTAGTTGCTTTTACTGAATCAAGCTTATAGTCTGTCGGTAATAGATCATGTCAAATTGCTGTAAAGTTTGGATAAGCTTCAGCGATGAATGACGTACCTCCCTAACATCATTAAAAAGACGATCTAATAAAATTAGAATTGATGATACGTATGAGAATATGTGAAAATTTTTACACTGAATCCTATTGTTGCAATAATAGTGGGTAGTTCGGATGTGACTACTTCGATGGAACGCACACTGCTGACGATTCCCGAAGGGATGAAACGGGCGTACATTGCTTTTCCGGGCTTGTAACGGCTGTATGATTGAGCCTAGATGTGATGAATTTCTACGTATAACGTTTAACTCCTCCCACTACTCTTCTGTAATCCAAACTTCTGCTGGTAAAAACTAGTAATATATAAAATATAATGCACGTTACATTTCATTTCATCAACTAGACGGACTTTCAGCTACGTATTCGTAGCCGGCTGTACTGTGGCTAGCGTCAAGCAGACCATTCTATTCCCAAACAACGTCCTAAGGACCACCACCTAAACTTCCGTTCGTAAAGGATTGTTATCTCACATTGCGCCGTTAAAGTGCGCAATTCGATGAACATTAGCAAAACCACTGTGTATGGGCTCACCGTACTCGTCCACGGCACCTACAGTAATACTTCAGTTTTTGATATCGGCGAAATCTTAGGTGATTGGTAGAAAGCGACTGTCCTCCAATCCACAGTCTGTGATGGCCGTCAACGTTTAAGAGAGTGAGGTAGACTTCGTACACTTCGTAGCATAATTTCGATGCGTACTGTTCCAATGACATGATATGTGAAGGCGCGAAATTTGATTCCGCTGCGGGGTTATTGTGTCCGTCATAGGTTGGTCAGCATACAGCTGCGCTCAATAACATCCAACCCCCACAATTCACTGGTAGCGTACTTAGAAATGTGTAAGTAATGAAAGCTTCTGCGGAAACATAAGAAGTCCCCGAATAGTATGTAAATAACATTTGTTTTCTTTTAGCATATGATGAATATATTACAATGAACTGCTCCAAGTGCACCAACCTTCATCAGAGACAAAAGACAACGTTGCACCATGTACAGGCTATAAGCATAAATATCAATCCTGCATTTGACGTGGACATCCTGCCTATTTTTATCGATCCCCTCGATTCTGGCGCCATAAACTTTACCTTGGGTGATGGGGCCGACTTATCATTTATATCTGCAAAACTCAGGACCTACTCAGGTATCCGTCAGCTACCTCACACTTAGGCTGGAAAAAGCAGAGTTACGTAGCAACGGATCTCAGATGGGTTCAAAAAATTTTCAATTAATATATGCTAATACGTCTTCTATCTACAGAGTATATGCCACAGCACTTAGATATAGTTCGCCAGTCCGTTCATAAAACTTTACAGTAGAAAAATAACACAACATCGCAT
>CALYDF020006886.1:0-12984 GCA_944474145.2 Dicrocoelium dendriticum | reverse complement strand
CAATAGGACGAAACGACCGTCTAGTGCTTTCCTGGATGTGTGGTGAGTATCTGCCTGTGTCTAACTCCGACGTACGTACACAAAACCTAATAAATCCCCTTTACAACTTACAAATACTCGCCATGTGTTAGGATTGCCACCCACGAGTTAAATTCCAGCCATAACTTGTTTGAATAACTGGATGGGCAGCACCCGTATCCGGATTTGCTGTCACTGTGACTTCCATGAGGACAGCCACAGGACGCCTGCACCTACAGAGGGACCATGGATGGCTCGCGCTGCACCAACCACAGTTCCACGCACACAACCCATATCCGGTGTAAACCAGAAGGAATAAGACCGAGAAGCATGTGGGTGGGAGCCAAGTTTCATCAATGGAGCCGGCCTACACTCCCCAACTGGCAAACACAAACATGCTGTTTTTGAGGAATCAAGCGCACACAAGACAGTGGCTGGACCGTAGTCGGCTCTACACAGAGTGCATGGAACCACTCTTTGTTGCTGACACTGCCACCAGGACCGTGCATCTCGTCCCCTCCAGCAACGAGCAACTGTCTCCTAGAGACAGTATGGACGAGGTCGTGGGTACTAGACAGGTAGACACCTTGTCAACATGCATATCAAGCGCAGCCACACCGGGGATGTCAAACAACAGCCAATCACTTGAAATGACATTATCAAATAAAATATATCTGTTAAAGCATACAGCTATGCAGACATAACTCTTCCCTAAATTAGCATATGACTTAAGTTGGTCAGCAACGGATCCGCGGTAATTATAAAATGTCCTGAAATTACTCAATAAATGCTACCAACGCAATAAACTTAACGAAGATAAGCGCAATTAGCGTAAGCAACGTGGCCACTTAATAGAAGATTATTCATATAGGCAAAACAAATCAACTAAAGGGGAATGAAATTTATCTAGCTTAAAAAGTCCTACTTTATGGGTGTGTTGGTTTAGCCCAACCGCGATGAAGCAGCATCCTGAAGGCAACATCAGCCTCAGCATGGGGCATGTTCGAATAACTGCTATGGATAATATCGATTATTTTTATTTAGTTTTTTATTTGCTTAGTTTACTTTGGTCATTTAGATCACTGGGACCGCAAGATTGCACTCCACGGCCGACAGGTTTATTTCTTAGAGGAACTCACGAAATAGAGACAGACAGGTTATGGAGATTAAACCCGGACCTAATGGATGGCAACTAGTGCATTTGGTTTTCCACTGGATAGGCTGTGGATATTGGCTTAGTGACAACAACCTACAATCAAGCTCTCACCATCATAGTGATAGGTCTGTTCACCATCGTTCAACTGAAGCTAACCATATGCATCCCACCACTGTTTCGATCACCCTGTGTGATGGCTCAACGTTTTTGGCATGCATGGGATGTCATTGTTAGAAAGCTTCGGAACAATGGGTCAAGCATGAGCCATTTCCTTTGAAATGCACCTCCTCCTTGGGCTGGCCACATGACGTACTTTTCAAGGACCACCGGCACTTATATTGACTGTGTTGCAGGGGAAGTTCGCAACAGTTCGAAATATTGGTGGCTCAGGTTGGATGTTCAGGCACTGATTAGTTCACCCAGATTAACAGTTTGATCGCGTGTGCTTCTTCCTCGATCAAGCATGGGAGGTCCCCTCTATCGGTGACGAAGCGTCAACAATCGACTTGCAGGTGAAGGTTTTTCACAACAGAAAGGGTGCAGAGAGGAAAGTTTTTTAAGTGTTAAAACTCGTTTTTTATTGAACCGATCAGTCGTGTCCAGATATGAGTGCAGTTGTGGTACAGCGATTCGCGAATCATGGTTGTTATGTGCGCACACACCCAATGCAACCGGATTAGCTGTCAGTTAGAGGTTAAAGGGCAGGCGGTCTACGGCTAGAGCGCTTGTCAGGGAGCATGGAGCAGCGCAGCAGAGCTCAAGCCACTCGAGTCACGCATAATTCGCATGTGAACGAGCAGGAATTATCCAGACCATTGGTCAGATTAACGTTGCACTGCTGACCCCTAGTTTCTGTGCCACGGAGAGATTATTCAGGCACCAAACTATGAGGGTCACATTAATCCAGGTAGAAGCAAAGCGGCTACGACCTTGACATTCTTACAAATGTAATACGCAGATTGTCTTGCATGAATTACGAGGTGCACAATGGGTGGGCTTGTATCTGTCACAAACAACTGCTTAAGTGCAATCAAGGACTGATACGAGGAGCTTACTGAGGCCAAATTAACCAACTGTAGAGGAATACCTTAATCCGATGTGGAACAATATGCGAAACAGCCGCCACTTTATGTACTGCTGGAGTGCTTGTGGATGATACACATATAGAAAAGTGTGGAGTGACCCCGTAGCACACGGCGCTGCCACCCACAAGCCTCTGGTCTTATTCCTTCGGGTTTACACCGCATATGGGGTGTAGTGCATTGTAGGCACGGCGTTCTGTGGTTGCTCACAGTCACACACACCGGCCTCCACACACACACACACACACACACACACACACACATATATATATATATATATATAATATATATATGCTAATATCTGGTTCCTGAGTTGCCTACCGATGTCGTCTCCAAAGGACAGCTACAGCACTCCTGCGATTCCAAACAGACAACGGCTGACTTGCGCCGCATCACCCACGGCTCTATCCAAACACCCCATATCCAGTGTAACCCCGAAGGAGTTAGTTGGGGAGGCATGTGGATGGGAACCATATTCCATCAACGGAGCCAGCACACACGCCTACAACATGCGCAACAGCAGCATTCCAGTCGGACAACTTGAGGAATCAGATGTACCGGACTACGCAATACGGTGGCTGGGCCGTAGTCCGCTCCCTACTGGATGAAACCATTTTTTGAGTCAAGCACTGAAACGAGGACCGCGCACTCCTTTCTCTCTAGCAGTGAGCGACTGTCTCCTGGAGCTGGAGGTTGTTAGGCAGGTACGAAGGTATAGCAATAAGTTACCGGAGGCAATAACATTTTTTACAACACAATATGCATTACGTTTTCTCGAAGTTCTCTCCACCAGTGTTCATGCACAGTTCCATGCGAGCAAACCATTTGGAGGAACATTTAGACCATGCCGAAGAGCGTAATCTTTCAAGCAGCTCAATAAAAGCCTCTACTGCAGCTTCTGGAGTCTCATAGATCACTCCATGCATCATACAATCAACATTTGGGAACACAAAATAGTCACACTCAAGCAGACGTGGTCTGTATGATGAGTGACCAACCTCCTGGATGCGTTCTGTAGTCAGCAAATCTACGACAATATGGGACCTGTATGCAGGTGCCTTGTCAGCAAGCAGAAAGCTCCCTCCGGCTCGAATCCTTGGACGGCGCCTGGCTACAGCTTCCGGCCCTTGTGGCAGACACTGTGTGATATAGCAGCGTCCGGTGAGAGTGCGTCGCCGCAGTTGACCACGAACACAGCCACCAACTGTTTGGCCACACTGCGCTCGCGCCGGAAGTTCTCAGTCGGCAACCCAACAACGGCTGTCCACTGAGCCGATCGTTGCTTGGTTGCTGGGTCGAAACTGTACACCCAGGTCTCATCACCAATGCGGATCTTCCTAACAGCATTGGAATATCCACCCTCAAATCTGGCAAGCATGGTGAGACACCAATTCACGCGAGTTGCTTTCTTATACCCACTGAGCTGATGGGATGCCCAGCTGGCGCAAACTTTTCTGAAGCCGAGTTTTCATGGAGGATGGTACGGATTGGTCCCGATGAGAGCCCAATGACTTTCGCCAGCTGTACCCGCGCGCTTTCCTCCAGCATCGCTAGCATAACAGCAATGTTCTACGCGATGACGGCCCCCACAGGTCGACCATATGGTGTCGCATCATCCAAGGGCGGCCTGCCACGATTGAATTCCGCAAACCACGCAATCACAGTATTTCTTAAAGACGCATCATCACCAAACGCACCACACAATCGCTCAACACCCTGGTGCTGCTTTAATCCACATTTGTAGTCATAGATAATCATCGCCCTCCAGTGACATTGGCTGAGTTCCTTACAGTACCATACAGTCGTAGCGTAGCGTTCCTTATAGCTTGTGATCTGTGTTTGGCTGCTGATATGGATTCTGCGAGCTGAAATCATTGGACAACGTTCAGAATAGATTACTATTCACATTTTTATTGTTAGCTCATCTGCACCTAATCTGTGTACTGCGTATCCGGAAGCTTACTGCTCTGCCCTCGTAGGCACCTTGTCAACATACACATCAAGTGCAGCCACAACGATGATATCAAACAACCAACGTCACTTCGAAGGAAAATTAGCCAATAAAATTGTCGTGAAATTTCCAACAGAACAGCAGAACTGGGTAAATCAAATAAAGCAGAACACTTTTATGCACTTTGAGTAGATCTACTTTCAGTGTAACTCGGTCTAGACCAACTGCGGTGAAGAACCATGGTGCATATGAGATCAACTTCAGCATGATGTGTTATATCTGGACACACATAGATGTATTATGGAAGGAGAACCATTGCACTACATCTGAGTGAGTGAAGTATTTCTGCTAATCTCTTTCCTCCTCGTGTTCCCTTTTTTAAGCTTTAAGCAACTTTCCTCCACGGAATCCGACTCTGCACCATGGCTTCCAGTGCTTTGAACCAGCGGTTTTCTTCGGCCTCTGAAGGATTCTATGTGCAGACGATGGATAAACGGGGATTCACCGCATTTGTAATCCCTAACAAGTCAGAGAAAATCCAACGCAAATTGATGAACCCTTGTACTACTAACGGAGGACTCAACCCAGCCATCTCAGTTGGCGGAGGGAGGAACCCTTGCCGAGGAACCGCCGTTTCCCAACAGAAAGCGGCCAGAATCAACCGTTCACTTCTGGTATAGACAGCACTAACTTCCTATACTCCGCCAACCACCACCAGCAAGGACGGAAAGTTGATGAGTTTCATCCACCCGGAACTGACCAGGAGCAGCTTCCATACAACAGCGTCGCGGAAACTGAATCCTTGTAAACCCTACTCTTCATCGAGACAGCGACATGAAGACGATGTTGCAAGTGTCTTAAACCGGTGAACTCTGGTCGATCTTCGGTGTTGCAACGTCAACTTTACCGATATTCCTTTTTGTGTTATTAGTGAGAAGGAGGGGTGTGGGAGTTAAAAACAAACCCGCACTCTGTCGGAGACATGAGAAAGTAACAGATGAAAAGTGATGATATACCTTTAGCGAGAATGCGAGCTTTAGTATCCTAGTTGGAAAACTAGATTAATCAGACGAGTTAACTACAATTGGTTCATCTGCGAAGTAATGATGAAACACCTGCAACAGGGAAAACGCCTAAGTAGCAGTTAGTTTGGAAGTAGTTGGTCCACGCATGTAGTACAAGGGAAAAACAAAATTTTCTTCATGACTGAGGGATTCATGAATTGGCTAGAGTCTTCAGAGTAGCGTAGATGGTTGTACTTTGAAGGTGAATGGCATACGCCTTGGAGCATGTAGCGCGGGTACACTTCCTGAAAGTAAGACTATTAAGTGAATCGCTCTAGGTGCGTTAGATAGCAGTTACCTCATCTCGAGCCTAGACAACGAGCTGTTAACTGTTATGCAATCACTACACCATCCGATCCAGAAGTGGACATTAAGCAGCACCTAAGCAGCAGAAAGCATAAAATCTCCATGGTGCACAAAGCGGAAGATTCACGTTTCAGCCAAGGATCACACTACATAAACAAAAATTACCAAGAGGAAACTCACCACCATCTTGTTAAAACGTCCGTTTGCGTCCAAAGTCCTACTCGCCAGTTTGTTTGGAGGTCAACTGTACAAATTGTCCTGTGAGCTTGCTTGTGTTCACGTGAAATCCGATACGTCTCCCATGCGAGATGTAGGCGGTCTCTTGCCACACAGCCGCACTGTTAGGATAACACTGCGGTTTAGGTACTTGCAGTGAATGGGGCGCAGAGCAATGAGTGGAAGTTCGTTGCATCGCATTGAAAGGTGGCGGAATTCGATAAATAACAGTTTCCGATGTTTATGTGCCCCGGTTTGCCCGCTTATCGTTTCGCGTTGCGAGTTGGATAAACATCCAGATTCTGGAGTACATTGCAACATCGCTGCGGCAGTCGGAAGAATAAGGAGGCGCGCACAGAACAGCTTTGTCACAAGCTATGGGAAATATGATTGTTGGTGTGTGTGTGTGTGTGTGTGTGTGTGTGTGTGTATCGAAGCATGTGTTTTATGTAACGTTGCCGAGTTCTAACCGACAGATTGTCCTAGAATGCATGAACGCGTGAGTAAGACAGGATAGGGCATGTGACAAGCTTGATTGCCACTTCGCAAATGCCCCAAGTGGGGATTCGGCTTCAACTGGCTGAAAATGCAGACACGTACCCTCGATGTCGCAATGAGGGGTCAAAATTACCTGCTAGACAATGCAAGCGTTTGGGTTAACTTCGATGAGGACCACTACAACACACCTGTCATTGGGGAATTTAGGATTTTTCAGTCTTTGCGGCACCACTATCTGGATTATGCCACTGATTAAGCCTCCAGTGGTGAAGTTCGCCCCTTTAGTATACAGGAAATGAGGCTGCAACTAGATGAAGTAGCTGAAATCTTTGCCATCTTAGGTCGAACTATTACAACCCAGCATGCGTTACAGACAACTGTAAAATCACATTAAAGCCCAGTATTGCTCACTCTCACCAATGCAAGCTGCGATAGGGACTGAGGCTTCATCATACGCAGTCCCGGAGGTCTGGATGACCAAAGTTTACTTCGAAATAGACTGTGGCCTACGTTAAGCTCAATTTTCATAATCCGTTCACACAACGTGTACCACAAAAGATCAGCAGTGTCTTCTGATTGCTTCGTGAACTTCGAAGCAGCCAATAGGACAACGCATTTGGATGGCTCGATTGGTTTGACGGACTCCATTTAAGCGCATATCCAGGTCAAGAATATGGCAACCAACTGGATAGCTATTTGGATTAGTTGATGTGAACAAAGTATCCTACTTTAGTTGCACCTATACCGCCTCTACCTCACTAGTGCAATGGTGATACTGCTCTCGAAATGTCAAATAAAACACTTTCAACCGCCGTGACCCAGACTTATCCGGCTGCTAATCTAAAACTACTTGTCCAAACAGTCCCATTAACTTGATGCACTGGTAGCTAGGGTTGATGGTTCCTGAGTTCACTTGTTCGCCGAGCTTCGGAATTGGGATGCAAACACTTCATCACCAAGCGAGGCGACTTCGTCAGTGCGTTGCTGGATCCAATCTAATCCGCTGACTTGTTCGTCGATTTGTGATCGATCAGCAGGTGACTTTTGAACTGGCGTCGATCTGTACCCCGTGACCCTCACCAGTCCGCCCAACTCTGACACATACGGGCGAGCCGTGAGATGGTTTTGCCTCGGCTGTTGTTGATGTGTTGTTGATGGCTCGTTTAGCTGACCACGACTGTTTCTTCTTTAAAGGTGTTCTGTTCATATAGAACACTCCACGTGAAAACGGTTATCCCGATAGATTTATCTTAAGGAACCTCCAAGAAAAACCCAAACCAGTGCCAGTGTTAACAGCACCCAAGAAAGAGTTATTTATTCGCTTACCATTCAAAGGGGACGCCGCTACCGAACGTCTAACCAGAAGCCTTTCGGCCGCGTTAAACTCGACCTTTCCAGCAGCATCGTTGAAGTGCGTGTTCTCAACGGAACCACTCATTCGTTCACAAAACAAGGACAAGCTGACGATGCTGACCACATCAATGGTAATTTATCAATTCGTGTGCGCCTGTGGCGCGACGTATATTGGTCGAACGGCGCGGCAGTTATCAAAACGAGTGAACGAACATTGCCTTCGTTGGCTGCGTCAAGGGAGTACCGGGACCATTAGTAGCGCCATTCTGGCCCACATTGTGGATATCGGCCATGAGGTGGATTGGAAACGCGCTTTCCGAATAGTTTACAAGGCTCCACCGCACCGAACGAAAGGTTACCGCCTCCGTACGCTTGCGACAGCTGAAGCAATGTGCATTCGATTGTTCCAGCCGTCCTTATGCTCACAGAAGAAGCTGGTCCAGGTTCTCCAGCTTCCCTGGCCAGCGAAGATGGAAGATGCCCAGGTCGACTGCCTTCGGTCAGACGCGGTAGCAAACCTAATTCGTTTTCTCCACTCTAACATAGACCTTCACGTGTTCAAGACATTTTGAACTAACTGGGTCGATTTCTCATCCTAGCCTCTATATGATTGTAATGGTCTGATGATGAATCATTGAAAGTAATTTACTTACACTTAGGTACCACTTACGTATCTTGGACACAAGACCAGATGCTTGTTCAAACAGATTGCTGAACAGTGTCCTACATCACTGCGGAACGGCACGATAAACAATCTCAACGATGCTGTTCTGCAACACCTGGTTGAAACTGACCACCAACTTCAGATGACTGAGTCCCTTAAGGCCGTCCATAGCATCCTTAGACGCTGCCAAAAGAAACTCGAATAACATCTATTGGTCACCGCCGAAGCTATCGCACTCAGGATTTTCAAACCAGGACTGCGTAAACAGCGGACTCTAGTACAATCGATGCGTTTGCCTTGGTAATTAACTCTCGCCAGCATTAAGTAACCATTGTTTATTAAACGCGTTTGCGCAACCTTCCTGGTCCCACTGAGCATACTATTGATTGCCATTTCATACCACTTATTTAATCAAATGTACACAAGTGTTTTTCTTCTATATTCCTTAATTCAACCTTGGCAAAACTTCCATACATCTGTTTTATAGGGGCACATGTATAAACGACTTATCCAGAAGGAAATTCTTCTCGCAATTGTTAATTCCGGACTCCTTGGGAATAGTTCGTGAGGCGCAAAATACCTCTAAACCGGTCGTGGTGCGTAAAGTTTTGAACAGGCAGTAACTGGCACTTATCTGTTGCAGATACAGTCTCAGTGACTGGACCGTCGAAGAATTCCTTCAAGGTGAGCTCATTTCCAGATTGCGTGCGTGTGTCTCCGGGCACTATCAAAACCTGCTTTTCAAAGTATTCAGGATAGCCATAGTGAAGTATGCATTTGTTTGTGATATGAGATGGGGATTAGCTAAACCACGTATATGTTCAAAGAAGGTAGGAGACTTCAGCTGCGGCGAGTTGGCTGTCAACTGGACCATAGCCAAATAATTTGAGTCACAAGACATGACTGGTTGTTGCGTAACCATGAGTAACGTTACCAACCATAACAGAAAGTGAAAAATTAACTCATTCTAACACTCATCAATGACAGCCGCTCACGTGTGATGACCTTGCAAAGTGGACGACAAGGAGCCATTCTGTGCGATACTTAAATTAGCACTTTGACCTTTTAAACCGATTAAGCTTCTAGCTTCATCCCAGTTGTTGCGACTTCCTACCCAGAGTACTATAAAGATAATACGAGTTATCAACTTTTTCACTCGGTGGGACGAAATTTTATTCTTAAAACCGAAACGTTGCACTCAACCTCAACCGCACTCTCTCAAACCATTCTGAAATAATGGCTTTTCAATAGTTTATAAGTATTTTTCAAGATATAAAAGACGTGTGTCTTACTACGGAAATACTGTGTCACTATAACGTGCACTCACAGACCGGCAAGAATTTGAGGCACAAGAAGCAATAATTCTCGTCATTCCAATTAATTGGTGGAAACTGGTGAGGCAAGTGGGCTGTGGAGTGCTGACACATGTGTCTACTACCGGCAGAATCAATATGGACCTGACTGAGACATGATCGAGCATGCGAAGGAGTTAACCACGTGTGCGCTGAGTTGTGATCAGGTCCGCCAACGCCTCACCAAGACGAGTTAAACAAAAATACTACTGATGAAAGGAGGCTATGTGAGGGTGAGTGGCATCCCACACATCTCCTAATCATAATTGGCCATGAACTCTTGCCTACCGAGCCTAACATTAATACACAGTTCAATCCCGACTGAGGTTATATGTCACTGCCTACTAATCCACTACGCATTGCCAGCCGAAAAGAAGGTATGGGCACCATTTCAAGCTTAGTTGGCTTGGTCTGTTTAACCAAGTGCCTAAAGCTTTCAATGGGTAGGTTATCGGCCTGAAATTCAGCCATAATTTTGTATCCGAAAATAAAGCAAAGATAATGTCGGCTGTGTATTTCAAAGCCAAGGGCAGAAAATCGCATGAATCCCACAGAAGGTAGGTGGCTCTCTGGAAATCGAGGAAGCGATTGGTTATTTCTAGGTTCCTTTCCTCACACAATATCTACGGAAGATCACAATGCATAGTTAATGATAACAATAGTGGGTATATCTTTCAACAGTACTGATCATTCCTATGCATAAGTGAGTATGCATTCTGGTATCCTTAAGGTTCACAAGTTTGCCTTGTAATCAGAGGGCCCGATTTCGATCCAGCGTAGGGGACTGAGTGACGCTCACAGAATCCTTTGACCACGTGCGACTGGTGGTGGTTGCGCGGCAGTGAAGCGTCCGTACTGCGTACCGACGTACTGCAGATTCCTTACTTTCCTTCTTTCTGGTTGATTAAAAACCAACACAATGCTTGGTCATGACTTTGTTAACCCTACCCGATAGCGTGCACAGTGATTTGTGTTTTCAAGCTCACAACCTGAGAACCATTCGAAAATCTGCCCATCTAAGGGATAGCGGAATAAACTGTCACCATCCCTAGTTGTAATCAATAAACGCAAACAAAACACAGTGCTGAAGTGCTTGAGAAGGTACAGGAAGCAGGTTAGGTAAGTGGCGATTAACCTGAGGGACTTTTTCAATGGGTACTACTTGGATTTTCACTCGGGGAAATTCACGACTACTGAAGTAGCAGGCTTGCTACATTCCAGTAAGATGGAAAGGATGTCTGTCTTGTGTAGCAATGCACTAGAGGTAGTAATAATTAAAAAAATTGAAATTTCCTACTGACAGCTATACTAGTAGGCGGTACCCCACAGCCACGAGACTGAACTCAAATTGCAGTGTTGCAATACAAAACGACTGGGTAGGCGGAGAGATTAGCAAGGGGTCTCATCGACACTGCAGGTGAATGCAACTGAAGATGACCCTTATGGTCTGCACAATGGTCTGAGTTAATTCTACCTGTGACAGTTACATCGTGTCACAAGTTAGAAAACGTGCCAGCCAATTCCACTGAACAGTCCGAAAACTGAAGTGAGAGATGACATCGGTCGCTTTGGCATTTCAGGTCTGCAATTCTAGCTAAAGATATATAGAATGTGGCAACTTCTCCGCGTGATAAGAGCCACAAACAATCCATGAGTTGTTGTAACATACAATTATCGTCGGAGCAGTTCTCCCCGAGGAGTCAATTACCCGAAGTTGAATTCGCCGTAAATTCAAAAGCACCATACAGGCCAGCCTGAACAGATGTAGCATACCCACCCCAACCTACCGATTCGATGAACGAACATGTGATCAAAAAAAGAACAATGATTTTACACGGGCGAAGACGTATTACTTTACAAGTCTGGTCTGGTGCAGTTAATGAAAATGTCAAAAGTGAAAGCAGTTATAACTATCAGTGACACAAACAGGACTAACCGGTTTACGTATTCCGCCCCCCGTGTAATTGTTCAGCGTGGCTAGACGGCGATTTGTGGTTCTAGTATTTTTCCCCATGAGTGCAACGGGGTAATAAGATATAGGGGATTGAGTGCGACATCCATTTATTTTTTTTAAATATTGTTGATTTAAATGCGGAAACAACCTATTCGTGGAATACTTTCCAGGGGTGACATACGTGAACTAAAACGAAAGTTCAACGACATTTTAAGCCATTGTTATTTCAGTTTCAAGAGATAGTCGCTCAGAATGGTGTTATTTACTGAGCTGCGGTAAGTTGTGGTCTACATGGCTTGAATCAATCCGGTTCCTATGGGCCATGAGCAGGTCGGTTCGTAATCGACGATACTGTTACTGAATACTCTCATGTATCTTAGCCTCTGCCTGTACGGAAGCTTAAGCAATCCAATGATGTGGATTTTGAGCGGTTCTCCGAGCTGAGTAATTATTGTGCAGACGTTTCGTTGCCTGACTAGGCAACATCATCAGTGCGGCCGGAACTGCGACAAATACTACGTGGGACAGACTGGGAGAAGGCTTGGCACAAGGCTACACGAACACAGCCTAGCCATACGTCGCCACGATCAGAACTCCCTGATGTCAGTGCATATGGATGCTGAGAACCTTCAATTCGACATAGAGCATACCAGTATCTTCGGAAGGGATAAAAGCCGGCAAGCACGTGAGTTCATGGAAGCCTGGCATCCAAAGCAGAACTCGATCAGTAAGCACTTAGACATTGAAATCGCTTACGAGGCACTGCGAACCAGGCCCCTGAAGCCGCACTGATGATGTTGCCTAGTCAGGCAACGAAACGTCTGCACAATAATCACTCAGCTCGGAGAACCGCTCAAAATCCGCATCCATACCCCGAGCTACGGATATTCTCATTTATTTCATATCCAATGATAATTCGGAAACACAAAGTTGAGACTACTCCAGAACAGTGAGGCCGGGCTTCGGTCATGGCTGCCAGACTTGAAGTACGTATTCGATGTGAGCACGAACTGGAAAATGAAAATCTTGGTGATCCGAACGCCCGTCTCAACAACCCGACATCCTCGTTTCCAGTTTTATATGCCAATTTAGATTACATGAAACAATGCAAGTCACTGTGAAACAGCGTACCCAGGTCATTTTCAACAGTAGACAACTACAGCGCATACGTTCCGAGCTTGTAAGTGTAGATGCTCCGGTGTCGTATGAAGCATGCCTTGGATTTGCTCACGTTGAATTGCAGTAGATTTCTTCCTCTCCACTGATGTACTTTATCCAGGTCAAATTGGTGTAAGTATTGATCGCTTGTCGAAGAAGCCATGTTGGGATGTACTAAACCAAACAGGAAGTTTAAATCATTAGTGTGCACT